>QTSX02006539.1:0-214915 GCA_014839935.2 Entomophthora muscae | reverse complement strand
TTATATCTTCTTATTCAATTTACTTATTGTAATTTTTTTATTGCAATTTTGAACTCTCTGGGGTCTTTTTAGTATAATAAAGTATTTTAAAATAATTTTTCATATTAAAAATGGGTCATTATTTTAGGAATTATGTCATTTACTAATACACATGCTGTTCAAGTTGCAGCATAACACAGTTGGATTTTGAAAAAATCAAATTACAAATGTTTATATTTAAAACAGTAATAACTCAAAAATATTTAATATTTTTTTTCACACTGTAAGCTATCAAAATGAAGCTAAAAATTGTATCTTTCTATTGTAGTTAAAATATTAATATATATATTATATTGAATATTAAAGCAAAAGCAATTTAAAAGAGCATGTGTCAGACTTTATTATATTATTATGACAATGGAAATAAAATAGATTGCTTTAAGCTAAAAAAGTTAATTTTTTATTAATTAATATATAATTTTTATTCAACAAAATTAAAGGTAAGACTGAGAGCTTTATTTTATTCAAAAAAAGCTCAATTCTTTAGAATTTTATAGTAGTTTGGTTAGAATGTTATTATCACTGTTTAGATTGATTTTATGGTTCAAGTGAGCTTCAAACCTCAATTTAAGCATTCTTTAAATGGATTTCTTTAATATTCATAATTTTAAAAACATGCAGAAGAGTTACAACTAAGTGAATACACTTTCGTCATTTTTTGATTTGAATTGTTTTCAAAGACAATATTGTGTAATAACAATCTTAGCTCTTAAACTACATGAATCACTTGTGAATAAAAACTTGGGTATTAATTAATTCTACAAACATAAATTCAAAGTCCAAACTATAATAATAAAAGCTATTTACCATGTTTTTCAGAATGGTGCCATTTAGTGGTCTATAAAAACTAAAGCACAACAGAGCTTCTAATCCAAAAGGCCCCATTCAAAGGCCACACTCTAATCAGAACTACTCCATCATTAAGGCATATTTAAGAGATCTGGCCTTACATACAGGTTCAAAATACTACCATGTGTCTTCAGTTAAATTTACTTCTGCCATGCTACCCTTTTTTCTTGGGAGCTTCAACAAAAGAAAAGAATTGCAAATGTTAAAAAAGGCATTCCTCTTTATTGCTAGTGATGATCTTGATTCTTTCATCAAGCACTTCCTTACTCAAGCTGAATTTGGGAGTATCTCAGTTCCTTCCCAACTATTCAAAATCAAAAAGACAAAGAGTTCATTGAAAAATTAAAGGATATCCTGAAATCTTCTCCCCAAAAGCATCTCCAAGCCTTGCAATCTCTGGTTACTTCCAGCTACTCTTTAAAAGAGCTTAATGATATGGGGTGTAATATAACCAAAAGTGAGTATCAGAAAATTACAGACTACTGTATTTTATCATCCGCCAGATGATATCCTAAGTCTTCTAACATTAGGAAAGTACAGAACCTGTGATTTTGGCATAAACTTTGGCCCATAATATTTTGTTGTCATCAGAAGTAGCAAGTCTGACAGGGCCCAAGGCCTAAAGGATTTGGAACGGTTCTTCCTACTTCTGGATATAGGTTCATAAGTTGTTGTCTCTATACTTTACTATAGGGTTTAATAATGTATGGCAACAGGATCATATTTTGTTCTCCACTAATAAAGCCTAAGAGAGTATCAAGTTAAGGAAATAAGACTTGGATCAATCATCAAGTCGTTAAGAGTTTATCAGTCTTTTATTCTAATGGACTAGCTTTAAGGTGGCCTGCCTGCTTGCATTTTATCTGAGTTAGCTCACGACGCTAAAGGAGAATGAAGTAGCATTAGGGCAACACAGCAGGAGGCCCAGCCTTTTGGGGTGGTTTTAATGTAAGGCTAAATTGACATCTTCACCAGATTGGTATTCTTTCTGTCTACCTGGGCCACTTCCAGGGCTAGCTAGCCAGTGATGGCTACTAGTTCACGGAGATGATTGTTTCACTTAATCAGAGCTACTCTAATACAATAGGCTCAAAGCCTTTTATCTTAGAGTGGTTGGCCTGATGGCCCAGTCCATTTTAGACTCTTCTAGATGTAATGCAGATGACGGTTCATATGATGGCCCTCTTATTCAGGATTCATTTAAAGTTTTAGAATAGTAATTATTATGGGAAGCATGTTTGAGGTGGTGGTTGAGGTGGATTAATTAATGAGCAGTAATTGCATATACCATTAATTAATTGTAATGCATGATTATGTTGATGCCAGGATATGATTTGATCACTGATCCCACAACCCATGGCCTGCATTATTTTGTTGAAACCCTTCCTAAGAGCAATTAAATGCTGGCCTACGTTATTTTGTTGAAACTGTTAATTAGTCAATATCCAGAAATCCTGACAGTGAGTTTAAATACTCAAGAAAAACAAATAAAAATAAAAATAAAAATGTAAGCTTAAACAAAAAAAGCCAAAAAATAAGAGCTATTCATTAAAAAAAGAAATATTAAAGAAATAGTCAAAAAATTGCTGCTAAACTCTTTTGAAACAAGCCAGTTTACAAAAAAGTGCCTGAAAAAATTTATAAAGATATCAAAAAAGAAATGAGTGAATAATCAACTGCAATAAAATACCCTCTCTTAAAAACAAAAAAGAAATATATGAAAATATGAAAATATGAAAATAAAAAATGAAATTTCAGTTTCTATTTCTACTTAATATAAATTAATCCCTAAAAATATAATAAAAAGTAAAAAACAAACTTATATGTGCAATATTTGTAATTTAAAAGATTCACTAGAAAAAAGAAGGAAGAATGTGAAAGTAAAACTTACCATTACCAGAATCTATAGATAATGATTTACAGACTATTAAGCAGCACCAAGACTTTTATATTCATCAAAATAGGGAATATAAAAAAGATATTAATAAATTAGATGATGAGTCTTGTATTGTAGTTATAGATTATAAAGAAAACTTAAAGGTTGGAAGTGGTCCAATTGAGACCAATAATTCCTTGTATTCAAAAAAAACCTATCTCATTATTAGGGTTTGCATTAGTTTTTAAGGAAAACAATAAAATTAAATATGAATATCATGATTTTTTGTCTCAAATATTATCACATTATTCCTCTTTATTTTCAGGTGAATGTCTAATAAGTCTTCTTAAATTATATAGATTTAAAAAAATAAGAAATATAAAGTGTAGACTGATAATGGAAATCATTTTAAATCATTTTAAATCATATGAATTTTTATATTAATTATTTGAAGAGAGGCACCTAAATATATTAAGGGGTTCTATAAAATAGAATTGTTTTTTGAATGTCATGGAAAAAGCATTGTTGATGGTCACTTTGGTGTAATATCAAAAATGTGAAAAGAAAAAAATGAGCTTTATATTAACAATATTAATGATCTTAAAAATATTTTTGAGCAAAAGAAGAAAAAAGAATAGAATTATATAAATCAGTGCTATCAGGCTCAAATGTTTCTCAAAAGGCATTCTTTTATATTTATGAAAGAAAAGTTAGGCCTATAAAAAAGAGAGCTTGAAGTTAAAAATCTGCACATCAATCTTTCATATTTGATTAAAGATGGGAAGCTATATACTTCACCCTCTAACATTTGAAAGTTTTTCAGAATATTCTGAGATAAATGATCATTTGAAATCATGTGATGATACCAGAGAAACAAAAATATTAGAAGATGCTAGTGATATTGGGCTCATGGTGGCGTTACTAGAGGGTGTATTTTTTAAATAGAGTTATCATTATTTCAAAAACAATTTTTTCTTTAAAAAACTAAGAATATTTATGACAAGCCAAAGATAAGGTAATAGAATTTGTAGCTTTGGGGCTGCTATTACTCTCCCATGCAACTTATCAGAAATATTTTTGGTTTTGTAGTTTGTAGTTAGCTTACTTAAGATATTTTCAGTGATACTATAAGTTGAAATTTTCAATTCTAAAATTGATGACTTATTTTTTTAAAAAATCATCTAAGCCAAAGATCAAATAAAGTTTTGGGATTGATTGTATTTTAAGCTTTCTGAATAATTTGAATATGAATAGTGTGATTGGGTTATAAAATAATTAATCTGGCGCCTAGGCATAACAAGAAAAATAATGACCCAAATGTTTAGGGTAAAGTGTTTTGTTAATTAAAAAAAGTGTCAACATCCAGGAAACAACATTAAGTAAAACTGGGTTGTCACTTTACTATAGTATTGACATTAAAAGTGTCAACATGGCCACTGTTGACATTATTATTGTTGACATGAGCACTGTCTCTGATGACGCGCCAAAAGCCTATCTGTACAAAGCCCTTGAAAAGGACTCATAGACCCTCTAAATCTTCTTTTGGCACAGCTGTCTTTTTTGTAGCAAAGAAAGATGGAGGACTCCGCTTGGTCACAGACTACAGGATGCTTACAAGGTCACAATTAAGAGCATCTATCCCCTTCCCCTGATTGATGACCTTTTTGAAGCCCTGGGGGGTCCCAATTCTTCACAAAAATTGACTTGACAGCAGGTTATCACCAAATCCACTTAATCCAGAGGAGATACCCAAAACAGCGTTCAGAACTAAGTATGGCTTGTTTAATTGTGTTTTCCACAACTTTGGCATAGCTAATGCCCCAGGTACCTTTGTGACTTTTATGAATGAAGTTTTTAAAGAGCACATTGGAAAAAGGGCTATTGTCTACCTTGACAATATAATCATATACAGTCTAACTAAGGAACAACACTAGAAATATGTCCACCTGGTCCTCCACACCCTTCAAAATAATCAACTTGTATCCAAACCCTCAAAATGTGATTTCTTCTCAACAGAAATCCCATTTTTAGGACACATTATCAGCAATGCTGGTATGAAACCAGACCCAGGAAAGATATGAGCCATAACCAACATGCCATAACCTCAAAATAAGGGTGAACTTTTTATGTTCCTAGGCATGGTAGCATGTGTTAGTAGATTTATCCCTGAATGGGGGCCTTGACTGCTCCTTTATCTGCAACCACAGATAAGAAAACAAAAAATTTATAAACACTGTTGAGATATCAACACTTTTGCCAATTAAAAGAATGTATAGTCACTGCTCCTATTTTGTAACATCCAAATTGTGAAAGAGTGTACAAACTAGAAACTGACTCCTATGATTATGCAATAGGAGAAGTACTCCTAAATTGGAACTGCATAAAAGGACTTCTTCCCTGTAGCATATTAACCAAGAAGGCTGTCTAATGATGAGCAAAGATATTCAATACATGACAAAGAGCTTATAGCTATTGTCCACTTTCTAATGAAGTGGACAATATTATCTGAAAGGTACACAGATATTCAAAGTGCTAACCAACCACAAGTTATTGGTGTTCTTTAAGACTCAACAACACATATCTAGACAAAAAGCTGAATAGATGAGCCTTATACAAAGATACCCCATGATAATTGAATACAAACCAGGTAAGAAAATGCTTACTGCAGATGCCCTGTCAAGGCTATACTGTAAAAATCTCCTATGCACTTATGGAGATCCCAATTAGCCCATGTTAATCATGGGGAATCTCCAGGAGGGTTCTTACCTGGTACACTAATGGACATCCAAGAGAAAGTCCTCAAGAACAAACATCTGTTCAAAAACGTATATGGTACTCTACATCACATATTACCAAATGGAAATAATGTACCATAAGTCCTGTCAACACAAAAGATTGACATAATCCTTTGAAGCCACAGAGATCTGGAACATACCTGTAGCAGGAACTTGCATAAATACCTCAAGACACGCTAATTGTGGCCCAACATGCTAGACAACATCAAGGAAGTACTAAACCAATGCAAAGTCTGTGAAAAGTATACCTGCTTCAAGGCATCCCCAAGTCAGTAATACTAGTGTCAATCACCCAACCTTTCAAATTGTGGTCACTGGATATTGTGGGACCAATGCCTGGCAACAACAAAGGCAAAAGGTAAATTATCACAGCTATAAACTATGCAACTATATGGCATGTGTGTGCAAGGTACAAAAGAATACAAAGGTAATGATGTAAGACGTTTATTGGCAAGGAAATCATAGCTAATTTTGGGAAACCCAAAATCTTAATCACAGATGGAGGAACTGAACTTAAAGCCATTGACATCAGCATCTACCTTGCCAAAAATGAAATAAACACACCATAACCAGCCCCTATCATCCACAAAAAACAGAAAAGTTGAAACAATAAATGGTTCTCTTGTAGAGGCCCTCAGAAAGCTATATGCCAACAATCAAAAAGCCTGGGTTGAAATGCTGCCCACTGCACTTATGGTGTGCCAAAAAAAGTTAATTTCAATACAGTCAAAAGCCCATATAAACTTGTCCATGGTCATAAACCCACTATTGTTAGCACTACATCAGGACCATGATTATCTCTTCCTAATAAAGTGCCAGACAACAGTGATCCTTATGTACAGCACACCAGGAAGGACCAAGAGGATAAGGAAAAAAGAGAGGGTTGAGAGAGAAGCAATACCAATACAACAGGAACACTTTCAAGTCAGAGACAAGATCTGGGTTATCAACCACAACATACACAAAATGGAGCCAGGGTTACAAGGACCAGGCATTGTCATGGAAGTCAAACCAAATAACACCTACCTCATTAAGAGTATTAGCACTTGAACTAAACTGAATCACATGCACCATAACTGCCTCCACCTGTGCAAAGCAAGAACAGCTCAACACAATTCCTGGCTCTCTGTACCCAACGCCAAACTGGATCAATACCAAGCCAGAATCACCAGTACTCTCAAGAAAATTCCTAAGGTTCCCCCTTTCAGCATCCCAGGGGGAGATGTTGCAACATCTTTAATTACTCCCTCTAAGGAAAGCAATTCCCTGAGCAACTCTCTGAATGGTTCCCCAACCAATCATCAAGTTGATGGTACTCTTATCATTCACCCATCTATTACAGGGATCAAACATTTTGAGTCCTAAGAGGAACACTACTTGGAAAAGCCCCATGACTTCCATGACATACATGGATGGCATGTGGCTTCTCATGATACTATATAATACTCTAAACTCATATCTAATAAAGTATCATTGTCTCTTAGTTTCCCCCTTTATCTTGTTTACTATACTTCCCAGAAGTATGTATTTGACAAAAGCAAAGAATAATCAATAAATGAAAAGTTTAATATTTTAATATATATTTATTTAGATAAATGCTTAAAAAAATTTGGATTTTAAATGAAGATATATATAAGAGATTAAAAATTGAACTTTATTTAATGAGATTTATTGGTGATGTGATTGGTGGAATTCTAGGACTTGTTTTTGAAATAAACTGGAACTTTATATTGCCAATATGTATGATGACATGACTCCCATACTATAGAGCTTGCAGCATCTTGAGTATGGCAACACTGTGACAAAATTGGACAAGAGTATCTTTTCTGGTGGAGCTTCTATTTCATAGGTGGTGGCAAGAATAACTGTGTCCTTAATAACATGTTCAGTTGAGCTGTATCCAGGTACAATCCTTTTTCCACCTAGTAAATATCAAAATTTTTCCAGCTTAGATGTTATTTCAAGTGTATTACAAGCCTCTGATTTAATCCCCATCATTATAACAAGATCTAGGTAAACAATTAAGTGAGTTCTCAGCCCTGTTTACAGGGCAGAGAACTCAAAAAATATTATATAGGGTACTTATTTTATTTTTTAGGGAGGTTGTTGCAAAGGTTTTTCTATGGTCAGCAGGATGTCAGTCTTTTCAGAGCACCAGGAGAGACCAAAGTCTCTAAGGACGCCCACAACACAGGCATGACAGCAGAAAAACTGTTGATAAGATTGGTTACTTTTTCTTTATAATTTTTAGGACATGTGATATTGTGTACTTGGGTGGGAAACAGAACCTGAATTTTTCTTGGCCTCTCTCTATTTCAGGTAAGTTGTGATATGGCATAGTGTTTACAAAGTTGCAGACAAGGGGGATAAAAGCTTGTAAATTTGGAGGTAAAACATACTGGTCAAGGTGGATCTTTGGGGGCCACAGCCAAAGCTGTGACCTGCCATTCAGTGACATCTGGGTTTTGCTAGAGCTCTGCAAGTTCTGTTGGGTTGATAAGGTATATTTTGGTTCATTTTTCTAATATCTCATATTTGATGGCTGGCATCAGAACCAACTGATAGCCAATATGGGGAACACAGTTGCTATAAAAGGTCTCAGTCACATGTGGTTTCAGTAATTGTTGTAATACATCATTGTGCTCACCTTTAAATTTAAAAAAATCAGTATGATTTTTTATTTATTTAATATTTTATTTTCTTAACTTATTCTATATTCTTACCTGTTGCCCCCTTGACATGGGCTGCTTCATAGGTCTTCTCATTTGCAGGTTGCTGGTCATCTTCTGTCAGTCTATATCTTTTTACTTTTTTAGTTGCTTGAACATATCTGGATTCTTTGCTCACGCATCTGCAGTTGTGAACCCCTGTGGCTTGAACTGCAGGCTGGCAAGAACATCTTTCTGAAAATTTAGGAGCCTGGTCACAAGTTTTTCTGTTGTATTTGATATCTTTCTTTTTAACACATTTGCCATAAGTTTGTTCAGTTTATCACCTTCTAGCACCACCTCCTTGGTCTTTTCTTTCACCTTTTGATTAAACTCCTTAATCTTGGCCACCACAGTGTCCAACTCTTTGATCAGTGCTTCTAATTCCGCCATGTTTTCCTTATGCTTATCACAGCCCCTTTTATACCAATAAAAGTCATCCCAATAAAATATATCTACTCTTTTTTATCTAATAGAGATTTAATAAAGATATCAATGAGTCTAATTATGAAAAAACTTAGGTTCTTTAAGTCATAATATTCAATTGATATTAACATTCTGCTTATTATTTGTATATACCAACCTGTTCCAGGTATTATGAATGACATGTTTTGTCCCAGTACAATATAAATTGTTCTATATTTAGTATACATATTATAAACTGAAACACAAATTTATTAAAAAATATAATAACTTTCAGGGGTTAAATTATTATTTCATATAATTTTTTGTATCTATTAACCCACTCCAGGTATTCTAAGTGACATTCTTTGTCTTAGTACAACATAATTTGTTCTTAACTTGGTATGCTAATTATGTGTGGAGCACAAATTTATTAGAAAATATAATAACTTTCAGGGGTTTGAAGTAAACAAGGTATTTCAGAGTGTATATGTGGTGAGATTGATTATTTTTTTATTAATTTTATTTATTTCTACTATAAATTTACTTTTTTGCAGCACTAAAATCAAGTGAATTTAAAAAACTACAAGTGCCACAGACCAGCCAATCATAATTAGTATTAGTGTTCCATTGTCTTTGATGCTTGGCTCAGAAAAGACACACATCAGTTATTGTTCCCAGTTTAACTTAGTAAAATAAGTCTGTTGAAAATAAAACCTGTCTTTGTTTTTCAATTGGTACGCCAACTTGTGGTCAATCTAGCACCCAAAAACTGGCTTCTCTGGTGCTAGATTGACCACAAGTTGCCATGTCAATTGGAAAACAAAGACAGGTTTTATTTTCAACTGCTTATTTTACTAAGTTAAACTGGGCACAATAACTGAGACATGTCTTGTCTGATCCATGCATCAAAGACAATGAAACACTAATACCAATTCTGAAAGGCTGGTCTGTGGCACTAGTAGTTTTTTAAATTCACTTGATTGTAGTGCTGCAAAAAAATTAAAATTATTGTAGAAATAAATATAATTAATAAATATTAAATCAGCTGCATTTAACTTATGCATTCTTAAAATCAATAAACACTGTAATTAAATGTAAAATATATTTTATCACAAAAAAAATATAGTTAAACCAATATATATTATATAATTAAAAAATTGTTTGGGGGTGAGATTTATTTGGAAAAATGTGATAGTGGAGGGGGCAAACTAGTTGGTGTACTGGGTTATGGGGAGAGAACTTGGTTGGCTAGGGAGGTGGGTTCCGGCCAACTGGGAGGATTGGATGGGGGCTGTGGCAGCTGGAGGTCCTATTACCACATTGTTGCCTTGATGGCTTGGAGGAATTGATGATACATGACATCATACTAATGCTCAGGGAGAATGGTGATTGGCTTTTACACCAGGGAGCTTACAAGGGGGCAGCTGGGGGTCTTTTGATGATTGGCTGCTGCTGTTAGTGTTCAGGGCCATCTTAGTAAACATACCAGCAACCTTCTGAAGGGGGAAGAATATTGTGGTTTTGGGTTGCAAAAACCTCCTGATTAAAGGTTGTGGCAATGCGCTCTTGTATTATGTCTCTAATGATGAAGAATAACACATCTCCCAGGTGTAAATTGACATGACCAGCAAGAAAAATTGAGATGTTGTGGCCACCTGCTTGGATCTTCTTGGAGGCCACTTCAGCGCACTTTATTTAATGGTTCAGGAAAATCCTAAATTTGGGATTGGCTGAGCTCCAGGTGGCAAGCAGGTTGGAGAGAAATCTGCTGCACCAGTGCCCATTGGTGTAAGTGGATGTGGTTTGATAAAATACAGTCCCTTTTGGGTAAGCTGCTAGGAATTCACCAATAACAGTGCCATTTTTCCTTATTTTTAGCCTTGGGGTGTTCTTTTTTATCCAAAGCCCCATAATCCTGGTCTTTTAATCAAAATTTATAATAGGCTATGAAAATTATATTGTTCAAAAGACTGGACAGGCAGCAGGTGGTTGTGGCATCAATCATGGGGTTGTTGGGCAAATCAGAGCCAACATCCAACTTATCATCTGGCTGATTAGTCAGAACCAGAACACTAACAGCAAGCACATGCATCCATAGCTATGCAGTGCAGCAGGAAATGAGTATGCTGTGTAGTCCAAGTAGACAACAAACCTCAGTTATTTGGAGGTAAGGGTCACGCTGGAGAAGGTCAAGCATTAGAGGATAGGTATCCTTGATCTGGGGTTTAACCTGCTTCTTTGGCTTCTTGGTCAGCTTTTCACTGCCTCTCTTCAAGAGGGCACAAAATTCACATTTTTTACTGCCTCGGTGAATTTTAGGGGGGGTGACAATTTTGGCAAATGCCACACCACTCTGTCTGAGGCTCATAATCTCCTTTATGCCTCATTGGTTAATAGGCGTTGTTTTTGGGGTTCATTGGGCATAAGGGGACCCAAATTAGGCAGGGCTTGATTTTAATGGCCAAAATTGTCAAGCAATGGTTGGCTTGGGTTGTAGGGGGCCACAGTTGCATAATCTTTTAAATGTGGCACAGGCTCAGGTTGGGCCTGGTCTTGGGGTTCAGCATATTGGCTGTCTGAAAAGCAACACAGTGCTGCACCTGGTGACACATACAACTCATCCTCCTCACGGCTTAAGTTTAGTTGTGTGTACACAGGGGTTGTGGTGTTTGTGCTCCCTTGATCAGCAGCCTGATCTTGGAGGTGCTCCTTGGCAATATCAAAGTTGTCTTCACTTATGAAACTCATTGTAAATAAAAAAAACAATAAAATTCTATTAAAAACAGAAAAGCAAAGTATTTCCAGAGTATTAATTTTATTTAAGTATGTGCTCCTTTTTAAGACATACTCTCATACATAAATAGTCAAATTTAGAAGCACGTTCATTGAAAATAATGATGCAGTTCCCTGACTAGATTTTGATGAATTCCTTCCTGAAATACACTATTTCCAATTTGAGTCCCAAAAATAAGCAAGATCTTCAAAAAATGAGTTTTTTTGTGTTTGAACTTATCACTTTTATGACTGGACCTCATTTGTTCTCTATTTGTATCATTTTTGCTACACACTCATTATCAAATTTGATGTAGATTGCTTCAGCATGTGACTGGTTTGTGTTTGTTTTGAATATGGGTTACATTCATTTACTGTCTCATTTCCAGAACTCATTAATCAACTTTACTTTTGTTGTGTGATTGACTATTTTTGCTTTCCAGACCTAGATGAATGGAAGTTTTAAAGTAGTTTTAGAAGCTATGGCAACAACCAAAAATACATCAGATTTAAAGAAAATGATTTCAGATTTAAGCAAAATACAAGTCACACAAGATTCAGAATTCAAATAATTTAAATTATTTTGATTAAAAAATGAACTGTTAAACAATAAACAAAATTTTACTAGAACATTGTAAAAAATTATGTCAAACATCAAGCGGTGTAGTTTAAACCACAAACAAAATGAACTGACTCAGCAAGTGAGATGGTTATATGCTGTTCCAGAATATATTATAATCTAACCAAGATTCATATGAGGCACCAACAAAAAGACTAAAACAAAACAAAATTTGAGCAATATAGAAGCAAGATTCCACAAACACAAAAAAAATTAAGTCACACAAGATGTGTAGTATGAGAAGCCTAAAATAGAAAAATAACAGTTTAACAGCCAATCAACAGCTATCCAATTTAGGAACATAGTCATTTTACTCATTTTTATGGTTCCTGATTTGTGTATAATGGTTTTGAGAACTTTTCAAATATATACTTGAGATTACAATAAAAATAAAGTCATAAAATATTAAGCTTCTACTTTTAGCAATTTTATCCTAGGTTTTATTTTATAATGGTTTTTACTAGCAACATTTTCAACAGCGCCAGCAATCAAACCAGCAGCAGCCAAGCCAGCTTCAATGGAGGCAACTTTTTACACCCAAGCCTTTGAGGCGGGTAACAAGGAAGCTGACCTGTACTTGACCTCAATCTCTATGGCTTTGACTTGTTCAATAGTCACTTAGCGTCTAGCTCTTTCCCTGCCCCTGCACCCACCCCTGCACAAGCTGCCAACCAACAAGCCAATCATGATGACAGCCTGGATTTGGAACAACTTCCTGCCACCAGCCAACCTGCCCCCCCCTCAGCCAAACAGGCTTTAGCTCCTGCGGCTCAGTGCCCCAAACGCAAAATAATCACTTCCCAAATTCTCCAGGAAATTGTGACACTGAACCTGTGTGGTCTGGCCTATGACCAGATTGCCACCCAGTTGCAATTTTTCCCTGAGCCATAATAATGCGGGAATTCAACAACCTGATGAATAAGGGAAACCTGGTTGGGACAGCCAAGAAGCCCAAGAAGGCCCCAGAGTCCCAGATCAGGGAGGCCTATCCAATTATGCTTGATTTCTTGCAGCAGGACCCCAAGCTTCCAATAACCCAGATCTGGAAACAGCTCACACCCCATGACATATAGGTTTTCAAGTGCATAGTGCAGCTCTGAATGTATGGAAAAGTGGCTTCAATCAGGGTGTTGACCAATTTTGATGGCAACCAATGGGATGGCAGTGAGAATTCTCTATATGATTCTGCCATTGAGTCCACCCTAGTCTGATGCCTAACAAGTCTATCCAATGACATCATGTTTATCTCCTATTACAAGCTATCAATAGCTTTTGATGATTTTGGTGAGCAAGGAAAAGCTGCCACCAAGAATGGAAGAAAGAAGGTCAAGAGTGGGACTTTCATTGGTGTGTTTCTTTCTGTTTTGGCCAAGGATTTTGTCTACTATTGGACAGCCCCTGATTTCACTAATGGCTAAAAGTACAGCCATATCCTCAGTGAATTGCTTGACTCCTGGAATAGCTCAAATTCCACCTACTGGGTTTTCTTGAGCCACCAGCTGGAGAGTAGCTCCACCACCCTCAAGGCCATCTAAGGACGCGGGCACCAGGCCTCTGTGTATCCAACCAGCTATGCAGACATCCATCTGGCTTATGTCATGTTCTTTAATTTTGGATACACAGTCAGGAGCGCCACTCACAGGCTTTCAACAATCTCTATCTTGGGGTCCTTGACTATTGTTCTCTCTTTGGTTGTCAGATGGTGGCTGAATTGTTTGCTCAAATGGTTTTCCACGTGAAAATGGGCAACCAATCACATAAGAATAAGAGTCTTCCATCCTGTGCCACAGCCACTTACCAGCCAATCAAGGCAATGACTAACAAGAAATACAATCAGATATATATGGCAGCCATCACACACAATCCTCCTACATCTACCCCTGCCACCCCCCACCTGACAGCCCCATCCGCCCAATCCCAGACCTCCCCCCAGGCCAGCACTGCCTCTACGCCTTCCTTATTGCACTATTCTGCCTATTAGGAATCACTCTTACCCTCCCCATAAACTCCTTGTTGCCAAACATTTTCTATTTATATTATCTTTATTCTGAATTTCAATTGTTCATTTTCTCATTGTTTATATTTGGTTTTATTCTTTATGTTCAACTTATTTCTATAAAAGTATATATTTACTATGCCATGTATCTAGATCCATAAAACAGTTATTTTTAGCACTTAAACACAGCCCCTTGTGAAAATATTAACAACAATTTGGTGATCATCAAAATTTGAATTAAAAAATTATGTGTTAACTGTTTTTAGATAAAGTTGTTACTGATCCAAATTCAAAACCTTAATGATAAACTTTAAGCCAATCAGGAGCCAAGTGATAAAGTGATTGTTGTGATATAAAGGGTTATTCAATAATTCTTTGATGCATGTGTGCTGATTCATCTGATTGGCTGGATGTTTTACCATTGTGCGACATTGCTGTTGTGGCAAGTTGTTGGTGGACAATGTTACAAAATTAACCCTTTCAAATCCCCAGGCTGGAATCAAACCTGCACTGTGCCCCCAGGCAGGGCAAGCGGGTGACAGGAATTTGCCCACACCTGGATTTGCTTCAAAAAGCAAAAATCCAGGTGTGGGAACCATTCCTGCCCTGGCTGTAGCTGTGGGGCCTGTTCTGGGCCCCAAAAGCTACACCCAAGCCTTGGTGGGTTTGGCTGGTCCTGGGAAGGCTAATTTCAGCTTCCCAGTGCTCCTGTTTCAAGCCCACTTTTCATTAAGTAATTTGGGGTTCCCAATTGGGAACCCCTTTTTTAATCAAGTTTTTTTACCCCAAAAATACCTATTAAGCCATTCCCAGAATGATGATCAAATTGGGGGAAACCCCCATGACTCCTGCAGCCAAACCTGCCAGAACCAATGACCAGCTGGGCCAAGATGGGCCACCAACAAGCCAAACAACTGTTCCTGAAGACCCCAAAAATTACTATGAAGCAGCCAACCAAACAGAAGAACCTGAGATGCCAAGACTTGCCACACAGATAGCACCAGAAGAATGCCCAGAGGCACTTGCATGTGAGTAAGGATATAAATCAGAAGCTCCTGAAAAAGTTCTGTATCATCATCATTGCCAATAAAGTTGTTATGAACCTTTGGTTCACCAATATGATTCCTTAAATATTTTTGATACTCTTTCATCTGCAAACACCCAAGCGCCAGTACCCATCCTCAGGGATAGATAGCCAGACTTCAGTTGACAAAACCAAAGCCTTTGAATACTACTGCCCATCCAACGCTCTGTTTGGCACTATGCATTTCATTGAGTATCCACCCAACCCTGATCACAAACCCTGGACCTTGGAAGACTTGCAGTGGTACACCTGCCCAGAAGCTCCCAAGGATCCATATCAAATTGTCTGTGACAGCAGAGAAATCACTATATACCCTTTGATCTTCAACGGGGAAATACAACAACCGTGCTGTCTACCTGGTCCCAATGGAACCACCCCCAACACCCAAACCAACCATCTCAACTCCATCCACTTCCAATGCTGCTGGACAAAGTAGTCAATTCTTGGGAGTGCTTTACCTGGCGCTCACAGTATTGATTGACTCTGCCTTACCAGCGGCTGGGCCTTGGGCTGTGGCTGGGAAGGCTTTTTCCTATCTTGTAAAATTAGGTCCCATCATCTAGTGGGCCATGCCAGTACCTGCTTCAACTCCTCCCTCACCTGCTGGAGCTCCACAGTACTCCTGGTATCCTGACATACTAGTGCTAACCCAGCAGCTGATTGGACACTAGTCCACCATCAACTTGCCATAGCAGCAATAGCTCACAATGGTAAAGCATCCAGCCAATCAGATTAATTAGTGCACATGAATCAAAGAATTATTGAATGACCATTTATGTCACAACAATCACTTTCCCACTTGGCTCCTGATTAGCTTAAAGTTTATAATTAAGGTTTTTAATTTGGATCAGCAACAACTTTATCTAAACATAATAAACTTATAATTTTATAATTTAAATTTAGCTGATCACCAAATTATTGTTAATATTTTCACAAGGGGCTGTGTAAAGTGCCAAAAATAATATGGTTATTATGGAAGCAATGCAAAAAAAACAAAGCAAACAACACATATTTAGATAAATGTAAAACATATACACAATGGGTAAAAAGATGAGATAATGTAGCAAATGGGGGAAACAGGGATAAACAAAGATGAAATAGTATCAGAATAACATGGATTTTATTGGGATTAAAGCTATAAAAACATATGGAAAGGTTAGTAAAAAAATCAATGAGAGAACTTGAGAAGTTATTGAAGGATCTTGACTCAGCAATTGATGAAATTAAGGAAATTGAATGCAAGGTCAAAGCAAAAGTGAAGTCTGCTGTCCTAACAGGCAAGAAAATTGGCAAGGTGTCAGCCAAGGCCTTGATGGCCAAGATTCCTGACACATCCAAGAAGACAATTGAGCGTCTTTTCAACGTTCAAAAAACCATAGTTAAGGGCCTCCAGTTTAAGTCCTTTGCCCTCTCCACGCCATCTGTCCGGGTCAATGACCCTGAGATGTATGCACATCTCAAGCCAGAAAAGCAATCCAGAACAGAGGAAACCAAATTGCCAGCGCAATTGTTGCACCAAGAATGACTAAGCCTGATAAAGCTGCCAACAAAGAGGAAATCATAGAAGGTAAACTAAAAAATAAAATTAATAAAAATTCTAAAATCCTTACCTGTTTTTTTTAGAAAAAATTGAGGGTGAAATATGCCAGGTCCATGTCCCCTTTGTTCCTGCCATCTTTTACACCAACTATGCTACTCACATGGTCAAACAGCTGTTTGTGTTGCTCCCTATTTTGTGCAAGTGGAGGACCAAATACATGGGATCTTTTTTAATGTTGCAGGAGGCATTAGCTGGGCTTACGAATGGAAAAGGGGCATCTGAGTGGACAGTTACTGGCTAAAAAGATGCCTAATTGGTCTGCCTTGACCTGGTGGTCCTCAGTAGAGTTCACTGTATAAACTCCATTGAGATTGTTTGGGAAGTCCTGGAGATGCTCCCATTCAAGAATGTACTGGAGATGGGCCGGGCTCATGCGGCTGCTTGCTTCTGCTTCCTGGTGGAACATACCCTATCTTACCTTCTGGACAACTTTGGGTGTGTGGTGGGGAAATTGGCTATTGCAGACGCAACAGCTGTCAAGAAAACTAAGATCCTCCTTGTGGACTTTGGGCTAGCCTGGAGTGCAGATGAGACAGGGCTTTCCTTGGCAATGGATCTTACCTTTGCAAAGACCAGGCATGATAAGAAGATCAGTGCATTCTATAATAAATTATGTGAGTTCACGGAAGCCTTTGCTGGACAAAGGCTTCACTTGGTGGTTTACCTGGGGTTTCTTTTCTACTTCAGAATGAGCGCTAGCGTGGAGGACCTAGATGGGGTCCTTCTCAGGATTGACAAGGCCAGGCTCTCCTTGGATGGGAAGAAGATCCCCTCAGGATATGACTCAGTGGACCACACTATCCAGGACGCCCTGGTCCTGGCTGGTGTTTACAGGTTTACAGCCTTGCCAGAAAAGCTCCTGCTCCATTCTCATCTGAAAATCATGCCTTTTACCAGCAGACAGAAGTACTTCAATCAAGGTTTATCCACCATGCATGGTGTGAGAGTTTAGATTGTGCGCCATCATTATTGCTGGGTGAGTATATACCAAAAAACTCACTGCAGGTGCCCTTAATAAATTCTCTCTTCCAATAAATTTCACTACAATTTAGATTATTTTTACTATAATTAATTTTTAAGCAATTTTTCATTCCAGTGATCTATTACTGTTGTAACTGTGCTGTTTTAGCAGAGTTACATGGGGAAAATATTTAGAAGATAGATAATAATCTTTATTGTGAGATAGTGATTATATAGTTCATGTTAATCAAGGATAACAGGAACATGATTGGTGATCACATGGCTGGATAGAAGAGGGGGTGGCTTGATCCTGGTAATGAGTCAAGCGCCAAGACAAGGTATCTATCATAAAGGATCATCATCTGTTCATGTTTTTGGATTTGGTAATTTGAGTTGACTTCCTAGTCTGGCTTCGAGTGACCAGATAATTGGATTGCAGGTCACAAACCTGCTTGGTTGGAACCTTGCTGGCGGGTCAAGCCTGTGGTTTTGACACCCCCCTCCTGACTGAGGGTCAGCCTCCTCTGAGGGCAGGTTTTCAGGGAGGTTATCAGGAGCATGGGCGCTGTATTGAACTAGTTGCTGTTCTGTGGTGGGCAGGGTGGTTTCTTGTTGTTTCTGTCTTGCTTTGCAGGGTTGTAGGCAATCATGGTGTAGGGTCTTGTCTTGCTTACATTTGCCAAGTCCTTGTACAAGGTAAGTGTTATTGTTGTTTACCTTCAGAATGATTGCTGGCCCACTTTTTCAGGTTGTAACTTGCTCTTATCAACACTCATGACCCACACTTTGTCCCCAACTTCATGTCTATTGTGGATGGGAACAAATTTCTTTTGCAGACGTTCATTCTCTTTGGCTGTTTGCTTGCTGTTAGCCTCTATTACTTGAGGGTCTGAGCGTGGAGGGACTTCACTTGGAATTTCCTGTTTAGGTCCTTTCCATGCTTGAATGATATTTGGCTGTGCACTGTATACCAGCTCAAACAGGCTTTTTCCAGTGGATCTGTTCACTTGGGTTTGACACACAAGTAGTGCAGTTGGTAGCTGCTTATACCAGTCTTCAGGTCTCCCGGCAGTGAGTTTGGCTAAGGCTTGCACAAGGCTACTATTAAGCCGCTCAACGTGTACATTGGCCTGTGGGTGGTATGGTGTTGTCACGGAGTGCTTGACCCCATTTTTGGTGAGGTATACATTGGTGTCTTCAGAGGTCAATTCTTTGCCTCCATTGGTTATCAGGAGTTCTGGCTTTCCAAACTTGCTGATTATTTCTTTGCCAATAAATTTTCAAACGACATTGCCGGTGTGTGCCTTCACTGCTTGGCTACTGGCTATCTTGTTGCAAAGTCAATGGCGGTGATGATGTATTTCTTATCATTGTGTTTTCCTGACATGGGACCAACAATGTCAAGAGCCCATACTTTGAAAGGTAGTTGTGTGCAGATGGGGAGTACTGACTTTGGCAGGGTTTTTCTTTTGGCAAACTTTTTGCACACCTCACATTGGTCTAGAACTTCCTGTAAAATTGCAGTATAAGGTTGGCCACCAGGCTTTATGCTTTAGAAATTCATATAGATTTCTGCTCTTGGTATGTCCAAGGTCTCTGTGATAGCAAAGGATAGTGTTGACTCGCTGATGTGTGAGATGTAGGGAATGGTTGTGCTGTCAGTCATCTTTCTGTGAAGAGTCCTGTATATGTCAGCAAAGAGGTGTTCATTCTTGATGACTGTTTCTTTGGTTATGTCAGTTTTGCCAGGGGGGAACCCTTTGTCCTTTGTTTATAGCACTAAGAGAGGCCAGTCTGGGTTGAGCCCATTCTCTCCTCTTGAAGCACAGGCATACAGGCAGGACAGGGTGTCTGCCATAGCAAGCTTGGCCCCAGGCTTGTACTAGATGAGCATGTTAAATCTCTCCAATAGTTCCATCCACTGTGCTTGGCGGCGCAATAGATTTTCTTGAGTCTTGAAATAGATGAGTGACTTGTTATCAGTTAATGCTGTGAATTCTTCCTGTCATTCTAGGTAACAGCACCATTTGACTAGACAGTGCACAATAGCCAACAGTTCTTTGTTGTGGATAGGGTATTGATACTTGCCATCTGTCAATTTTTGCAATTCATAGGCTACAGGCAGGAAGTCACTGTCATTATTTTTGATTTGTAGTACTCCCCCAATGGATGCATCTGAGGCGTTGGTTTCCATTTGGTATTCCCCATCACGTTTGGAGTATTGCAGGATGGGAGCTGTCATGAGCTTCTCTTTGAGGCGTCTAAAACAGAGGTTACATTGGGGGGTCCACACAAACTTAGACTTGGCGCCTGTTATGGCAGATAAGGGGGCAGTCAAGACGCCACAGTCAGGTATGAAACGTTGTACATAGGCCACCATTCCCAAGAAAGTGCGGAGTTCTGACTTATCCTTGGGTGGTGGCATCTTGCAGATGGCTTGTATCTTTTGACTGTTGGGTTTGATGCCATCCTTTGAGACTATGTGTCCCAAGAAGGGTAGTTGCTCACAGAAGAACTGACACTTGGAGGGCTTGGCCAACAGTTTTTGTTGTGCTAAGGTTGCAAAGACTGCCTCCAGGTCTTTGTGGTGTTGTTCCACCAAGGGGCTGTAGACAATAATGTCATCTAGGTACACTAGGGCATGCTTTCCTATGTGGGTTGCAAACACTTAGTTCATGAAGGTTACAAAGGTGAACAGGGCATTGATCATGCCAAAGTTGAGTACCACGCATTTGTAAGAGCCATATTTAGTGTGAAAGGCCATTTTGGGAATGTCTTCCTCCTTGATACAAATCTGATTATAGCCTGCAGTTAGATTGATCTTGGAGAAGACTGTGGCTCCTCTCAAGGCATTGAAGAGGTCGTCAATCAGTGGCAGTGGGTAACAATTCTTAATGGTAACTTTGTTTAGGGCTTGGTAGTCTGTGACCAGGCGTAAGGTACCTTCCTTTTTGGCCACAAAGAATACGGCGGCCCCAAAGAGAGACTGTGAGGGGCGGATAAGTCCTTTTTCTAATGCCTTCTTGAGGTAGGCGCATAAGGTGTTGTCCTCATTTGGGGTCAGCCTGTAGATGGGGCGCGCCTTGGGTACAGCCCCCTTGAGTTAGATAGAGTGCTGAATATGCTTCTCAGGGGGCAGCCCAGGTAATGCTTCCTTAAAAATTTCTGGATGGCGGGCTACAATGTTGCGGTCCTGAGGCGTGAAGGTATCCTGGTGGTCTTTGAAGTATATGATTTTGTACTGGAAGGAGTCCCAGTCAGTTGACTTCAGGTCTTTCTTTTTGTCCTGGGTCTCTGTGATACATACAAAGACGTGGTCGCGTAGCAGTTGGTCCACAGAGTCAGGATAGATCTGGTGGTTGACGCCTTCACGCTTGATGGTCAATACTGAGGTTGCCAAGTCTACGTGAGGGTTGTTCTTCCGTAGCCAGTCTAGTCCCAGTACAATGTCAAACTTAGGAAAGTTGATGATGGGACCTTGGATGGTGAAGTGAAGGTTTTCAAGCATGACGGAGAAGGGGGCAGTTTCCTTTGTCACAGTAATGTGGTGTTCATCAGCCAGGACCACATTTTTAATCCGCAAAGGATTAGTGGCCAGCTTGAACTTATCCACAAAGCTACTGTTGACTAAGATTCAGTCTGCGCCCAAGTCCAGGAGTGCTGAGCCTGTGTAACTGCAAAAACAGAAAGGATAGGACATCAGTTTATTTGGATATCTGGCAATGGTGTACAGTACTGGGTCTTCTGAGGGTACTTGAATCATTGGGCATTGATCCACGTTTCAGGTTGGTATTCATTGTTGGGCAAGTCAGGAGTTGTGTGGGAAGAGCTTGGCTTGCTTAGTGCTCTCCTTGGGCTTTTTCCTCATCTTGGTTGCCTTGCGTGGCGGTGACACAGAAATGAGTACAGTTTGACTGGCCATTATTTCCATTTCCATGCCCATTAGAACCTGTGGGTTTGTGGTTGGCATTGTTCCTGTTGCCTCCAGGAGGTGATTGAGAAGAGCTCCCGCTTGGATGGGAATCCTTGGGTCTTTCTTGTTTCCTAGTTTGTGCCTTGTGCAGAGCGTTGGATGTCTGTTCCGCTTTTTCCGCTTCATGGTACAGGCTTTGCAGGTTGGTCACTTAATCCAGGTTTACATGTCTTATCACGTGCAACTTGAGAGCGTTGTAGTACATGAGGTGTGTGGCTGGGGTGTCAAAGGCCATGTCAGATGGTGCACAAAGACGGAGTTCCTTATAGGCACAGGTGAGTTCCTTCACGGTGCCTGTCTGGGTCAGGTTCTTCACTTGGCAAATGATCATGAGTGCTGTATCTTTAAGAATGAATCTTACCAGGAAGTCTTGCTTAAAGGTATCCCAGTTCTTGTCAGTGTGCTCCTCATGCCACTTGTTGCACCAGGTGCCAGTGTCATGGGTCAGCCAAATGGAAATTTCTGTGATCCAAAATTGCTGTGGGCATTCCATCTGAGCTATCTTTCTCTGGGCGGACTGGATCCATGTGGCAGCATTGTTGTTGTTGGCCCCGGCAAAAGGTTCCAAGGCAGCACTTTGCAGTCTTTGGGCTACGTAGGCAGGCATGGTGTTTTTATTGGTTGTTTGCGGGATAGAAGAGAGAGCCTGAAAGAACCCTTGTGCTGACAGGGCATTGAATGCGGGGAGTGGTATCACCATGTTCTGGTACAGGACAAAGCCATCAGGTATCTCAGTACCAGGGGTGTACAGGATCCAGTCCAGCGGGAGGCCAGACATGATTCTTTTGAGGATTTGTTGGCCGCAGCGAGTATGGGCAACAGGCAGAATTTTTGGGGGTAAAATAGGATGGAAACCCTACTTCTGCTACCAATGTCGTAGCTGTGATGTTTTAGCAGAGTTACAAGGGGAAAATATTTAGAAATTAGGTAATATTCTTCATTGAGAGATAATGATTATATAGTTAGTGTGAGTCATGGGTAACAGGAACATGATTGTGTTGATCACACAGTGGGATGGTGAAGGGGGTGGCTTGATCCTGGTAATGAGTCAAGCGCCAAAACAAGGCATCCACCATAAAGGATCATCATCTGTTCATATTCTTGGATTTGGTAATTTGAGTTGACTTCCTAGTCTGGCTTTGAGTGACTGGATAATTGGATTGCGGGTCACAAACCTGCTTGGTTGGAACCTTGCTGGCGGGTCAAGCCTGCAATTTTGACATTACAAAAAACAAATATCAAAAAAGGTCTTTATACAGAATAATAATATTTATTAATAAATTCACATATACCTTGATAGCTTTACCTTTTTACTTTTTCAATTTACTTTATATATTTATGGGCCAGTAGTGACATGAACTTAAGTTTAAAATAATTTAATATTAAGCGTTTGGGAAAGCCACCACGGAATACAAAAGAAAAAATAAATTACACTACAAAATTAAACATCTTTATCAGTGATGCCATTCTATGGGATTGCAGGCTTGAGAGCTTCTAAATATAAAATGATAATCCATAAATCTAAAATAGTAAATTAAAAAATATAAAAAATAATTGAAATTTCTAAGCTTTTAATTGATTGGCTGCTTGAAGAGGCACACAGGAATGAACAAATCAGTGTGGCCATATAATTTGACCACAGTCTCAGCTAGGAGGGTGTGGATCCTGGCCTGGAGAAAATCAAACAGGTCCTTGGTCCCAGTTGGGGTCCCTTGCTTGACAACTTGCTTGAGCCACCCAAAGACCTCCTTGATGAGATTTGGGAATGGCAAATAGTCAGGGAGGAAGAGAAGGTGAAACTTTTTGTGGCCAATTTATGGGGGCCCACTGCAATGCTAGTGTCAATAATTGGGAATTCCTCAAGAATATCAGGCACCTTATGGAGACCAACATTGTCCAACACAATGATGTTGGTAAACCCTGGGCTTGTGCGCATCAGGTGCTCCTGGACCAATTGGAGGAATGACAGGAAGGTCCTGCTATTGTGTAAACCCAAGATCATTTGATAGAGCTTGACCCCCTTTGGACTGAGGAGAGCCACCATCAAATATGCTGTGGCGCAGACTGCAGCACACCAAGCTACCCTGTTGTTTGAGCCTTTGGGGACATGCCCATAGGCATTGTGCATAGATAAGGAAAATGCTGATTTGTCAATATAGTAAAATTTGACTGTCCCCTTGTTTTTTAGGGCAGTGTATGCCTCAGCACAATTTTTTCTGACCTCAATATTATCAGGACTGTTTCTATTATAAGGGGATACCCCCAAGTGTTTTTATTTACAAAAATTGCAGACCCTTCACCAGATGCTAATAAAAGAAAATTGAGGCCTCAACCTCAAAAGTAGATTTAACCATGGCCTGTATATTTGCCAGTATAAGATGGCAGTCCTGGGTTATCCACTGGTGGATTGCCCATTTGTGCTACTGGGTGAGCATGATAGAAACTTGCAAGGATTTCTCTGCGGCAAGAACTCGGCCAGTGTTGATGTAAGTGTTGAATGCTTTCAAGGTGTGTTGTGATCTAAGGCGCGGCACAGAGTCACAACGGGAAATCCTAGCCTTAGGATTGGATTTGTACTAAGTCTTGGTTAGAATGGCAGGAAAGACTATGTGATTACCTTGTGGCCCTGAATGAATAATATCTGCTAGACGTGACTAGAGAGGCGCCAAAGTACGTGGAGACACAAAGACAAAAATGTGAATAGAACTTAAATTTTATTGGGTATAGAAATTGGGATTATATACTGTGTAGCTTTACCATAAAACAGTACATGGACGGTAGGATCACTTGCCACAAGCATGAGTGGGGCAAGTGAGTTGCGCAGAATCAGGAAACTGAACAATTGTATTTCCCAATTTGGAGCCAGCCTCATTTCAAAGGGCAAAAGCAAAAGAGAGGAATTTGTCCTCAAAATAACCCAACAAAGAAAAAATTGAAACATGGTGAATGTCGGCATTCACGACAAGGTGTACTTGGGATCCACCCCAACAAGAGCTGCAGCTGCCTTGTAGTCACCAGATTCCCGCATAAGCCAAAGAAGGATGATGCACTTGATTTCAGGAATGTGCTTCTGGGTGGCCTTGATGGGTTCAGACAAGCCAGGATCCTGCTTGGCAACTGCTACACAAGACATGAGCACCTTGGTGTAGAACACAGCAACCTTCTTGAGCACCTGCTGCCCATACTTGGTTTGAAGTACTCAGGCTCCTTGTCCTCTTCCTGGTTGCCATCACTGATGTAGGGCTCATAGCTGGTGTCAAAAAAAGGGGCTTCACCTTTTTCATCATGGCAGCTGAGACTGCTTTCTGGCGGTAGACAGGGTCAAACACATACAAATTAAGTTCTACCTCCTTGTTTCTAGCTTTCTTTGGTGGTGGTGACCTTGGTGTAGTTTCTGGTCAGCTTGGGGACCCGAGAGTTGATGCTCTGCACTCTAGCAGCTTGTGCTCCTTGAACTGGCTGTGTCAGTGCAGCATCACTATGGAACTTTCATCTCCTGTCTCCTTCCTGAGTAGGCAATTAGGTTGCACTAACTCTGTTCTTTGACCCGTGAGGCGACCACAACTGCAGCGCACAACAGGTGCATTGCCACTCTGTTGTTGTGTACCTTCTATTTAAAATTTAATAAAATACTAAATAAAACTTAATTAAGTCATGTCTTAACTTTAATTTATCTTTTATCTGAATATGGATATTTAATTAGAGTTTTCCCTACCTAATATCTCAATTATAGTTTTTTATTTCTTAATTAGTTGTTTTTGGGTTTACAATACCCATTTTAGAACACCCAAAAAAATACACCCATTTTCCCAGATTTTACTGCCAGATTAAGCACTCAACACAATTATTTTAAAATTTGTGTTTAAGATTATGTGCCCTATTTTAGATACCTTGGTATCATTCTTGATTATAGTACATTGCACACAATAATTGAGTGGTTTTGCTTACATATTGAGTTACTATTATGTTTTGTTTTTGGTTTAAGTTTTGGCTCACCATGCTTGGGTGTATTTTGTTACCAATTTCCATAGTAAACATGTGTAAGGCAAAGGTCAACTCACACCATTTTGTTTGTGAATCAGTGTATTTCATATTGTATTTTGAATAGTCTTGCTTGGTGCATGAGCAATTTGTTGCTGTGTTGACCTATTTTGTCCATTAACACCAAAAATCCCTGTTAACAGAGTGTATATTTTAACCTGATGACTGGAATTTGCTTAAATCTGAAATCATTTTGTTTAAATCTGGATTGTTTTTGTTTGTTGCCATAGCTTTTAAATCTACTGTATTGAGTAAATTGCCCTTAAACTGGTTCCAGTTGGAATTTGTTTAGTGACCAAACCTATGCATTATAAACTGGATAATATATGTTTATCTCAACAGGTTTGAAAACTACTAGACCATACTTTCCCAAAGACATTTATATACTGTTATTACCTGATGATAAATTTTCTGGGCTATTGGAGTTTTCTTAATCTACATTTACTAAATTTTAAATTAAAAATGCCAGTTCCTGAGGGGTTTTAAAGGTTACTTTTCCAATTAATTTTTTGGTTTGGAACTGGCTTCTAAAGAAGTATTAAAAATTATTAAGTGCTTAAGCACTTGGGTATTGCTTTTAACTCAAATGTTTCATTTCATTTCATTTAGATTAGAAATTAGAATTAGTCTTGTTATTCTCGATGCTTGGTCAGACATCGGAGCATTCCAGAAAGTTCTTCGAAAAATAACTAATGAATGATTGCTCAATAGATTATTTAATAAATTGACATAATAAATTGAATATTTAAGTCACTTTTCCCACCAATCCTCTAGAAATCTCTAGAACGAGCAAGTAGCTTCAAGCACAGGCACGCAGTTTCTAGCAAAAACTTGATCACAATCCGCCCTCCCTCTGGTACTAGTATATAACCACATCAACTATTTTCACACCGGTAATCAGCAATGTCTCTTCAATTATTCTACCAAGATCCCTTTGACTCTATTGAGCGCCAACTTTTGAAATTTGTCAACTCTGACAATGACTTTAAAAAGATAGCACATCAGAATAGCTTTGGCACAAAACTCGATGTCTATGAAACCGACAAGGAGACTGTCATACACGCAGAACTGCCTGGCTTCAAGAAGGAAGATATCACCATTGATGCTTCTGAAGAACACCATTCCCTGACTCTCAAAGGCACAAAGAAACGCTCTGAAACATTCGATGAAAATCAACTTCGCTATTCAGAGTGTTCCTTTGGAAGCTTCTCACGAACTATCCGCCTTCCTCCTGGGTCCAACTTTGAGAAAGTCTCAGCCAAGTTTGATAATGGAATCCTTGAAATGTCAATTCCAAAAGATTCTGCAAAAGTAACTCGTCAAATCACAATTGCTTAAACAACAAATCCCTGACAAACAAAAACTATGTTAGCTAAATTAAATAAACACCCTTTTAATATTATTGCTTTAATCATTTCAAAGTTTTACATCGATTGATTATATCACATATAGTTTAAATATCCAATCATGTAATTCAATTCAGTGATCTTATGGCTTAATCATAACTTTTGATATCATAAATTGGAGTTTGGGCTTTTAGTAGACTGTAAATCTGACATCATTGAAGTGGAATTTGGAGGAGTTTGAGAGAGAAACCAAGAGGCTTGGAAGGAGGTAATGTGATTTTTAATACAGAATTTTGACCCCATTAATATTTTGAAGAAGAAAATAAAAGCCTTCAAAGCTGGAAAAGTAATTTTGCTATTGTGATAAAGTTATCACAAAATTGGTGACTTCATGAAATTCTGATAGCGCTATCAGTTAGCTTTAACGGTGAATTCAGTTCACTTAATCAATATCTTTTATCCTCTCACATTTTGTTTTTGGTATTTCTGTAGTTCACCGCTATGCTGTCTATTGATTGGATCTTAATTTTTAGCAGGTGGGTTTATCGAGAAGTTGATGAGTCATTGCAATGATGTCACCTTTAGCCTTGAAAGAACCTTGGTATTGGTTGCCGATCCGTGATCCGCCCGGGCAAATTTATCTTTTGCCCGAAGCTAGAGCGTGGTTAAAATTTTGAAATAAAATTTTGAAATAAAATTCATCTGCTCTGACAAAAGCCCGCAGCCATGATGGGAAAGTAAAGGATTAATAATCAGGCCTGTTAAAGCTTGGTATTTAAGGATTGATTTCATAGGTTTGAAGTTTGAGAGCTTATAAATGTGCTAGCAAAGGGAAGTTAAACTTAACTGTGCGATCCTGTTCTATGATATGTAAGGCAACTTTCAAGTTCTGATATTGATAGTGTGCTATTATGAAAGCTTTCTGGATATGTTTTTAAGGGCTCACTTCGGCCTCTTTAATTTTATTGTGCTAAATGACCGATTATTTCTAGTTTATACCAAAGATGCATTAGCTCAGATATCTCCCTTTCTTTACCGATGTCCCTGCTGCCAGGGCAAAGAAAAGGTTGGTATATTTCGTGCTGAAAAAGCCTTGAATTTTTTGTTTATACCAGTATGGAAATGGAGTGAAGGTGACTCTCCATTCTTCAAATGCTCCTCTTGTGAATGGAGTGGGGCAGAGCTCAAGCTTACGCTGGACCAGCTTATTGAGAGGGACCGTAAAATGTGTGGTGGCTGTGGCACAGAGTATGAAAAAGAGGATTTCCGTTTCTGTCCTTATTGTGGGTGTCAGCGGGTCAGTCATTGAGATGCTAATTTTTGTTGATACTTCCGAACCCCGCTCTTGCTTGTTTCCAGTTATAAGGATAGCCTTAGTTTAATATTTTGGAATATGTAGAGTCATTAAATGCTACTTTTTTGTCAAAGACGCCTTGAAAGTTAAAATTGCTTCTGAAGTAATTTACTATATTTTCATTAAAAGCTTTGGATTTAATGATCGAACCTTTCAACACCTTTGAAGATTTTACCATTTAGGGAGTCTTTTGATAAATTTATTTTCTTGCTTTATCCTAGCAAGGCTCTTCAGATAAATTTTATTTAGGAAAATATGGGAGCCGCCTAAGTTAACATAATCAAAACGCAAACAAAGGCCAGCTTGTTTAATCAATAGTGGAAAGATATCCATCTCAACTGCAAACGCCCCAAAATATTAGCTTAAACGTCATTCTAGCCAGGATTTAACAAACCTTATATTCTCAACGGTTATGCGCCAAGCATCTTATACCATTTATTTCTCACATTGAGCCTTTAATGAACTCTTGAAAGCAGCGAATACCCTTATCTGAACTGATTGATTTCAGTTCTGAATAGATTTTAGAGTAAAAATCCCTAGATTAGCACGCTTTTTAGAGTGCCGTTTGGTGATATTTAAATGGATTTACAAGAGTTTGTTTTCATGATGCACAGCAAGCAGCATGGCCCTGTGAGACTCAAGGGACGTTCTAAAAAATTATGTACGAGGCGATTTCAATGCATGCGTTATAAACATAAATATACAACGCCTAATATGACTTTAATGGTAAACAAATGTTGCCTAAAGCAGTAGGTTCATGTAGTCAACCATTTGAGCTTGTAAAGCTGAAGCAAATGTCTAGAAACAACATCATCAGGTTTATCCTAAATTACTCTATAGTTATGACTCATTACCCAACTTGGTATCCGTTTTAATAATGTATTCCAAAAAAAGATTGTCTGGGAAAATATTTTTATCTCAGGTCAATCTCCTGGATGTCATTTTAGATCCCAAAAAAAAACTTGGCTTCAACAAGACAGTATATAGCTCAGATTAGCTTTTATGACGTGGTTCTGAATTAATAATTTAAAGCTTACTTAAGGAGTAAGTAAAATCAACTGCTACTAGATTTCATTCCTTGCTTACGAACTGAATCAAATGTAAATTCCAACCAGGGATCAAACCTCAAAGATGAAGCCACAGCTTTAATCCCACTAAATTCTTGATACCGGCTGTAAAGGATGCCTAAATAGAAACTCTATGTCAAAACAGCAGGCTCGACCTGCCAGCAAGGTTCCAAGTAAGCGGGTTTGTGACCCGCAATCCAATTATCCAGTCACTTGAAGCCAGACTAGGAAGTTGACTTGAATTTCCAAATTCAACAACATGAACAGATGTTGATCTCTTATGGTGGATACCTCGTTTTGGCACTTAGCTCATTACCAGGATCAAGCCACCCCTTTCACCATCCCACTGTGTGATCAACACAATCATGTTCCTGTTACCCATGACTCACACTAACTATATAATCATTATCTCTCAATGAAGAATATTACCTAGTTTCTAAATATTTCCCCCTTGTAACCCTGGTAAAACATCACAGTTACAACATTGGTAGCAGAAGTAGGTTTTTCATCCTACTTTACCCCCCAAAATTCTGCCTGTTGCCTGTACTTGCTGCGGCCAACAAAACCTCAAAAGAATCATGTCTGGCCTCCCGCTGGACTGGACTCCGTACACCCCTGGTACAGAGATACATGATGGTTTTGTCCTCTACCAGAACATGGTGATACCACTCCCCGCGTTCAATGCCCTGTCAGCACAAGGGTTCTTCCAGGCTCCCTCCGCTATGCCTTGTGTAACTGATGAAAACACTATGCCAGCCTACGTAGCCCAAAGACTTCAAAGCGCTGCCCTGGAATCTTTTGCTGGGGCCAACAACAACAACACCACTGCATGGATCCAATTTGCCTAAAGCAAACTGGCCCAAATGAAATACCCACAGCAATTTTGGATTGCAGATATCTTCATCCGACTGACTCATGACGCTGGCACCTGGTGCAACAAGTGGCATGAAAAACACACTGAGAAGGATTGGGACAACTTTAAACAAAATCTTCTTGGCAAGATTTGTGCTTAAAGACACCACACTCATGATCATACGCCAAGTAAAAAACCTAACTCAGACTGGCACTGTGAAGGAACTCACCCGCGCCTACAAGGAACTCTGACTATGTGCCCCCTCTGACATGGCCTTTGACACTCCAGCTACACACCTCATGTACTACAACGCACTCAAGTTGCATGTAATGTGACACATGAACCTGGACCAAGTGACCAATCTACAAAGTCTGTATTGTGAAGCGGAGAAGGTAGAATAAAATGTCCAACACTCTCCACAAGGTGCAAACCAGAAAGCAAGAGAGACCCAAAGACTCTCACCCAGCCGGGCGTTCCAATTGACCACCCCCTGGGAACAACGGCAGCAGCGCAAACCATAAGCCCGCAGGCTCAAATGGATATGGAAACAGGAACAGTGGCCAGTCAGACTGTACCCATTTCCATATAAACTGCCACACAAGGCAATCAAGACAAGAGATTAGCCCGGGGAGAGCATTAAGCGAGGCAAGCTCTCCCCGCACAACTCCTGACTTGCCCAATGATGAATACTGACCTGAGGACGTGGACCAGTGTCCAATGATCCAAGTACCCTTGGAGGACCCGGTACTTTACACCATTGCCAGACATCCTAATTAACTGATGTCTTATCCTTTTTGCTTTTGCAGTTACACAGGCTCAGCACTCCTGGACTCAGGCGCAGATCAAACCCTAGTCAACAGCAGCTTTGTGGACAAGCTCAAGTTGACCACTAATCCTTCACGGATTAAAAATGTGGTTTTAGCTGATGAACATCACATTGCCGTGACAAGGGAAACCTCCCCCTTCTCTGTCATGCTTGAGAACCTGCACTCCACCATCCAAGGCCCTGTCATTGACTTTCCAAAGTTTGACATTTTACTGGGTCTGGACTGGCTGCAAAAAACAACCTTTTTAGACTGGGCAACCTCAGTATTAACCATCAAATGCAAAGGCGTCAACCACCAGCTCTACCCTGACTCAGTGGACCAACTCCTACCCAACCAGGTCTTTGTACGCATCACAGAAACCCTGGACAAAAAAGAAAACCTCAAGGCAATTGACTGGGACTCCTGCCAGTACAAGATCATACAATTCAAAGACTACCAGGACACCACTACTCCTCAAGATTGCAAAATTGTAACCTGCCATCCGGAAATCTTCAAGGAGGCTCTACCCAGGTTGCCTCCAGAAAAACATATCCAACACTCCATCTAACTCAAGGGAGCTGTACCTAAGGCACAACCTATCTATTGCCTGACCCCAAACAAAGATGCCGCCCTACGTGCCTACCTCAAAGAGGCTTTGGAAAAAGGACTTATCTGCCCCTCAAAATCTTCTTTTGGGGCCGCCATATTCTTTGTAGCCAAGAAGGATGGTACCCTGTGCCTAGTCACAGATTATTGGGCCCTAAATGAAGTTATCATCAAGAATTGTTACCCACTGCCGCTCATTGACAACCTCTTTGATTCCCTGGGCGGCGCCACAGTCTTCTCCAAGATTGACCTAACTGTAGGCTACAAACAGATCTGTATCGAAGAGGAAGATATCCCCAAAACAGCCTTCCACACTAAGTACAGATCATATGAGTGTGTTGTGCTCAACTTTGAAATGACAAGCACCCTGTCAACCTTTGTGACCTTCATGAACGAGGTGTTTGCCCCCCATATTGGCAAACATGCCCTAGTATACCTGGACAACATCAAAGTCTACAGTCCTTTGGTTGAACAACATCTTAAGGACCTGGAAGCAGTGTTTACCACCCTGGCACAACACAAACTGCTAGCTAAACCATCCAAAGGACAATTCTTTTACAAACAGCTCCCCTTCCTGGGACATGTGGTCTCAAAGGATGGCATTAAACCCAATAACTGTCACAGTAGGTTCTATCATGCCAGGTATTATCTGCTCAAGCAAGAAGGCTTGAAAATCTGGAAAACCTTTATCAAAATTGACCAAGTTAACAGATTTAAATCATACGGTTGATTGGAAATGGGTTATGGCTGCTCCAGTCTGTCAGCTGAAACTGGTTCCCCCTTGCAAATTGACATTGATAAATTGGCGTAATTTGAGGGTCACCCGATATGAGCTTGTCAATCAGCATGGTTGTCAGAAACTAGTCACACAAGGGCTCTTTGCAACCTGGACCAGATACTTACTTGATGATGTGGAAGAAATAGGAGGTCAAGACTCAGGTGGTATTGCTTAGTCAATTTTTCTATAATATGTTGAATAATTTTCATTGTTTCAACTCTAAGATTTGAGTCCTCCTAAAATTTTACTCAATATAAATCATTTATCCCAAGTTCTAATTTACTTTTAAAAATGCATCCTGTGGTTGGGTTGTTATGATATATTCCGTACAATCTGATTCTCAACAGAATCATTTCTGGAAGATGGGGCCCTGTAGTTGGAACTTTGTTGTCGGTGCCACCCAATGTTAATTTTGCGCCAACCAATTTTGCAGCTCCTCCCCCATTCTTGAAACTGAAAATTGTGTTGCCTCCCAATGTCCAGAATTTTATTCTGAAGATTTGTTGATGTTGTCTCAGGCCATTTATCTTGGGCTACTTTGGTTAGGATTAATTGTTCTGCTTAATCCTGGTATTACAATTGGAAATTTTACAGTAAGAAATTTGAAGCCACATTGGTGGTTAATCATTAATTCTATGTGGATTTTGGTGGTAATTCCCCATCACTTTGAAACAGCTTCTTACTATCCTGCAATTTCTGTCACAATAACCAGAAGATTCAAGATATCTGTAAAATGCCATCTCCAAAAGACAAGTCAGAACTCCACACATTCCTGGGAATGGTTGCCTACGTAAGGGCAGTTCATCCCCAACTGCGGCATCCTGATTGCACCTCTGTCTGCCATAACTGGCACCAAATCCAAATTTTTATGGAGCCCCTAATGTGACCTTTGTTCTAGACATCTTAAGGAAAAACTCACCACAGTGCCTATCCTACAATGTCCCAAACACAAAGGGGAATATAAAATGGAAACAGACACCTCCAACACATCCATTGGAGGGTTCTAAGCATCAAGAACAGTGATGACAACTTTCTTCCTGTAGCTTACAAATCACGCAAACTTACAGACAGTGAGTGCCAATACCCTATACAGTAGTTTTAAAAGCTATGGCAACAACCAAAAATACCTCAAATCTAAACAAAAATGATTTCAGATTTAAACAAAATCCAACTCTCAGGTTAAAATATACACTCTGTTAACAGGGTTTATTGGCGTTAATGGGCAAAATGAGTCAACACAGCAACAAAGGGCTCATGCGCAAAGCAAAACCATTCAAAATACAATCCAAAATACATTGATTCACAAACAAAATGGTGTGAGTTGACTTTTGGTGTACATATGTTTACTTTTTGAATTGGTGACAAAATACACCTAAGCAAGGTGTGTCAAAACGCAAACCAAAAACAAAACACAATAGCAACTCACTACCTAAACAAAATCACTCATGCAATGTGTGCAATGGATTGTAATCATGAATGATACCAAGGTATCTAAAATAAGACACAATATCTGAAACATAAATTTTAAAAATATTATGTTGGGTGTTTGAATTTGGCAGTAAAATCTATGAAAATGGGTGGATTTTTTTGGGTATTCTAAAATGGGCGTTGTAAAACCAAAAACAACTAATTAAGGAATAAAAAAGCTATAATTGGGATATTGGGTGGGAAAAACTCTAATTAAATATCCATATTCAGATAAAAGCAAAAATTAAAATTATGGAGTAGCTTAATTGAGTTTTATTTAATATTTTATTAAATTGTAAAATGGAAGGAACACAACAACCTAGTACCAATACATCTGTTGTGCTCTGCAGTTGCGGTTGCCCCCGCGGGTCAAAGAATAGAGTTAGTGCAACCCAAGTGCCTACTCAAGGAGGAGACAGGAGAGGAGAGTTCCATAGTGATGCTGCACTGACACAGCCAGTTCAAGGAGCACAAGCTGCTAGGGTGCAGAGCATAAACCCTTGGGTCCCAAAGCTGACCCAGAAGCCCACCAAAGTCACCAATACAAAGAAAGTTAGAAACAAGGAGGTAGAACTTACTTCATATGTGTTTGACGTTGTGTACTGGCAAGATTCGGTCCCGTCAGCCATGCTGGAGAAGGTGAAGCCTGTACTTGATACTAGCTACAAGCCCTACATCAGTGATGGCAATCAGGAGGATGGCAAGGAGCCTGAGTTCTATCAAACCAATGAGGGACAGCTGGTGTTAAAAAAGGTTGCAGCCTTCTATACCAAGGTACCTATGCCCTGTGTTGTTCCCAATGCCAACGAGTCAATCCCCACTGCTAAAAAGCCTGCCCAGAAGCGCATCCTCAACATCAAACTCATCATCCTGCTTAAGCTAATGCAGGAATTGGGTGATTACAAGGCAGCCGCTACCCTTATTGGAGTGGATCCCAAGTACGCTAGCAAGACCTTCCAAAAATTCATCAATACTGGTCATGTCCTTGCCGCGGAGAAATCCTTGCGTGTTTCTACCATGCTCACCAAGGAGCACAAATGGGCAATCTGCCAGTGGATCATCTGGGACTGCCATCTTGAACTGGCAAATATACAGGCCATGGTTAAATCTACTTTCTGGGATTGAGGCCTCAATTTTCTTTTTCTACCATCTGGTGAAGGGAATGCAATTTTCTTGGAAAAAGCTCGGGGTATCCCCCTACAACAGAAACAGCCCAGCCAACATTGACATCCAGAAAAGCTACGCAGAGGTGTACACTGCCCTCAAAGCCAAGGGGACGGTCAAATTTTATTATATTGACAAATCAGCATTTGCCTTGTCAATGCACAATGGGTATTGCTATGTCCCCAAAGGCTCCAATGACAGGATGGCTCGGCGTGCTGCAGTTTGCGCCACAGCCTACTCGATGGTGGCTCTCCTTGGTCCAAAGGGGGTCAAGCTCTACCAAATGATATTGGGTTCACATAACAGTAGGACATTTCTATCATTTCTCCAATTGGTCCAGGAGCACCTGAGGCGCACAAGCCCTGGATTCACTAATGTCATTGTGTTGGACAATGTTGGTCTCCACAAAGTGGCTGACATTCTTGAAGAATTTCCGTCAATTGACATCAGCATTGCTGTGGGCCCTCAGCAATTTTCCACAGCAAATTTGCGTCTTCTCTTCCTCCCAGCCTATTTGCCCTTCCTAAATCCCATTGAGGAAGTCTTTGGGTGGCTCAAGCGTGTCGTCAAGCAAGGAACCTCAAATGGGACCAAGGACCTCTTTAATTTGCTGCAGGCCGGGATCCACACTCTCCCAGCTGAGACCGTGGCCAAATTCTATGGCCACGCTGATTTGTACATCCCTGCGTGCCTAGCCAAACAGCCAATCAATTAAAGGCTTAGTGTGTCTAATTTTTTTATATTCTCTTATTTACTATTCAAGATTTATTAAATATCATTTTATATTTAGATGTTTCCACGCCCGCAATCACATTCAGAAGATCCATCAATAGATGTAATTTATTTATTATATATTATTTTATTATGCCATCTGAGGTAATCCCAACCGCTTGATACTGGATTATGCAAATATATTTATATCACTTTTGTCAAATAAATATAAAAACAGTTTTAAAAAATTAAACGTAAAATGTACAAGTTAGAATTTATTTTATTAATGTATAATTTTATGCTTTTATAAAAACTGTTTCTGCAATATATTTTGCAAAACTGGTTTGCTGAAATAAAAATCATAAAAATTTATTATAATAAAAATCATATAAAATTTATTGGAATCATATTTTTATTGTGTACACCTGTAGTGGGTTCTTTGGTATGTACCCACCCCGCGGTGGAGGTGGTGCACAACCTCCACCACCACACCGTGGACAGTAGATACGCCCTTATTAAAAAACTCCCTCCTGCTAGTGAAGGGGAGTGGGATAAGGTGCAAACTGAGAAGCAGCTTTTTGGGCGGGGCTGCAAACCTGTAAATCCCTGCCAGGACCAGGGAGTCTTGGATTACATGGTCCACTGAGTCATATCCAGGGGGAACTTCTTCCCGTCAAGTGCAAGCTGGGCCTTGTTGATTCCCAGAAGGACCCTGTCCAGATCCTCTACAGACGCGCCCATCCCAAAGTAGAATAGGAACCCCAGGTAAACAACCAGATTAAGCCTTTGCCCACAAAAGGCTTCCATGAACTCACACAATTTATTATAGACCACACTGATCTTCTTGTTGTTCCTGGTCTTTGCAAAGGTCAGCTCCATGGCTGCAGGGACCCCCGTCTTGTTGGCACTCCAGGCCAACCCAAAGTTGGCAAGGAGGATTTTTGTCTTTTTGACAGCTGTTGCGTCTGCAACAGCCAATTTTCCCACCGCACGCCCAAAGTTATCCAGTAGGTAAGACAGGGTGTGCTCCAATAGGAAGCAGAAGCAAGCAGCCGCATGAGCCTGGCCCATCTCTGGTACATTATTGAATGGGAGTGTTGCCAGGACGTCCCAAACAAGCCCAATGGAGTTTACACAGTAAACTTCACTGAGGTTAACCGGGTCCAGGCGGACCAGTTTGGCATCCTTGTAGGCAGTAACTTCCCACTTGGATGCCCCCTCTCCATGTGTCAGCCCAGCCCATGCCTCCCTGGACATAGGAAAGGACCTGTGGATGCGGTCCTCCAGCTCCTGCACAACAGGGGGGGACAGATACAATTGCTTGGCCACATGAGTGGCATAATTTGCATAAAAGGTGGCCAGGACAAAGGGGACCAGGACTTGGCAGAGTTTGCTGTCTACGTTTTCTAAGAAAAAAGGTAAGTTTTTTTGAAAATTTATTAATTTTGTTTTTTAGGCTACCTTCTTGTGTTTCTTCCTTGCCTGTAGCCTTGGCCAGCTTGGCCATTCTTGGCGCAATCAATTGCGCTGGCAATTCAGCATCCCCTGCCCTGGCACGCTTGGCAGGTTTGAGATGTTCATACATCTCCGGGTCATCAACCCAGACGGACGGCACAGAAAAATTGTATGCCTTAAATTGCAGGCCCTCCATCCCCGTCTTCTGGATGTTGAGAAGACACTTGATGGTCTTCTCTGGGGTATCTGGAATTTTTGACATTAGTGCCTTTGCAAATATCTTGTCAATTTTGTCCCCAGTGAGGACAATGGACTTAACTTTGGCTTTGACCTTGCGGCCAATGTCCTTGATTTTGGCAATCACCAAGTTGAGGTCTTTGAGTAGTTTTTTGAGTTCTCTCATTTGATTTTTTTACTAACCTTTCCATATGTGTTTATAGCTTTTGCCCCAATAAATTCTGTATTATTTTGATACTGTTGCCTCTTTGTTTATTCCTTTTTTTCCCATCTACTACATTATCCCATCTTTCAACCCATTTTGTATATGTTTTACGCTCATCTCAATATGTGTCATTAACTTTGTGTTGGCATTGTTTCCTTGATTACCATATTATTTTTGGTGCTTGACATAGCCCCTTGTGAAAATATTAACAACGATTTGGTGATCAGCTAAATTTGAATTAGAAAATTATAGTGTTAACTGTTTTTAGATAAAGTTGTTACTGATTCAAATTCAAAACCTTAATGATAAACTTTTAGCCAATCAGGAGCCAAGTGATAAAGTGATTGTTGTGACATAAAGGGTCATTCAATAATTCTTTGGTGTATGTGCGCTAATTAATATGATTGGCTGGATGTTTTGCCATTGTAGGCCATTGCCGCTGTGGCAAGTTGTTGGTGGACTAGTGCTAACCAAGTAGCTGATAGGGCACTAGTTCATCAATAACTTGCCACAGTGGCAATGGCCTACAATGGCAAAACATCCAGCCAATCATATTAATTAGCGCACATACACCAAAGAATTATTGAATGACCCTTTATGTCACAACAATCACTTTATCACTTGGCTCCTGATTGGCTTAAAGTTTATCATTAAGTTTTTGAATTTGGATCAGTAACAACTTTATCTAAAAACAGTTAACACTATAATTTTCTAATTCAAATTTAGCTGATCATCAAATCATTGTTAATATTTTCACAAGGGGCTATGTTTAAGTGCTAAAAATAACCGTGTTCTGGATCTAGATACACAACACAGTAAATATATGATTTTATTGAAATAAGCTGAACATAAAGAATAAAACCAACTATAAACAAAGAGAACACAAACAATTGAAATTCAAAATAAAGATAATATAAATATAATTTTTTTGGGACCAGGGGGTTTATTGAGGCAGGGAAGAGTGATGCCTAGTAGGCAGAATGGCACAGGAAGGAAGACATAGAGGCAGTGCTGGCCTGGGGGGTCTGGGATTGGGTGGGTTGGGCTTGTGGGTTAGGGGTGTTGGTGACAGGGGTGGAGGCAGGAGGATTTTGCATGATGGCTGCCATATAACGCTTGTCGTATTCCTCATTGGTCATTGGCTGGATGGGCTGGTAGGTGGCAGTGGCCTGAGGTGGAAGGCGCTTATCCTTACGTGATTGGTTGCCCATGTTCACATGGAAAACCATTTGCTCAAACAAGTCAGCCATCATCTGGCGGCCAAAGAGAAAATTGTGGTCAAGGACCCCAAGATAGAGGTTGTTGAAAGCCTGAGGGTGGCGCTCCTGTAATGTGGATCCCATGTTGAAGAAGACAACATCAGCCAGATGGACGTCTGCATGGCCGGTGGGGTAGACTGAGGCCTGGTGCCCGTGTCCCTGGATGGCCTCAAGGGTGGTGGAGCTACCCTCTATCTGGTGGCTCAAGAAAACCTGGTACTTGGAATTTGAGCCATCCCAGGAGTTGAGAAATCCACTGAGGATGTGACTGTATGAGTAGCCATTGATGAAATCTGGGTTTGTCTGATAGTAGACAAAACCCTTGGCTGAAACAGCCAGAAATACACCAATGAACATCCCCTTCTTGACCTTCTTCCTTATATTCTTGGCGGCGGCTTTTCCTTGCTTGCCAAAATCATCAAAAGCTATTGATAGCTTGTAGTAGGAGATGAATATGACATCATCAGTTAGACTAGTCAGACATAGGACCAGGGTTGATTTGATTACAGTGTCATACAGGGAATCCTCAGAGCCATCCCATTGGTTGCTGGCAAAATTGGTAAGAACCCGTATGAAAGCCACCTTCTCATACATCCAGAGCTTCACCATGCGCTCAGACACCCATATGTTATGGTGCGCAAGCTGCTTCTGGACCTGGGTCAATGGAAGCTTGGGATCCTGCTGGAGGAGGTCAAGCATGATTGGGTATGCCTCAGATATTTGTGACTTGGGGGCCTTCTTGGGCTTCTTGGCTATCCCAACCAGATTCCCCCTGTTCATCAGGTTGTTGAATTCCCGCATGACAGTAGCTTGGGTAAATTACAACTGGGTGGCAATATGTTCCCAGGACAGACCCTGTAGATTCAGTGCCACAATTTCCTGAAGAATTTGGGTGGTGATGATTTGTTGCTTGGGGCGCTGGGCCAGGGGAGCTGAAGCCTGATTGGCTGTAGGGGGCAGGTTGGCTGGTGGAAGTAAGTTGTTCCAAATCAAGGTTGCCATCCTGATTGGTTGATTGGTGGGCAGCTTGTGCAGGGGTGGGTGCAGGGGCAGGGAAAGAGCTAGACGCTAAGTGACTATTGAACAAGTCAAAGCCATAGAGATTGAGGTCAAGTACAGGTCAGCTTCCTTGTTACCCGCCTCAAAGGCTTGGGTGTAAAAAGTTGCCTCCACGTTCTGAGCCTTGCCTCCATTGAAGCTGGTCTGGCTGCTGATGGCTTGGCTGCTGGTGCTGTCAAAGATATTGCTGTTAAAATCCATTTTAAAAAACCTAGGATAAAATCACTAAAAGTAGAAATTTTAAAATTTAACAATTTATTTTTAATGTAATCTTGAGTCCATATTTGGAAGGTTCTCAAAATCTTTTCATACAAATCTGGAGCATTGAAAATGGATAAAATGCCTATGTTCCTAAATTGGATAGCTGTTGATTGGCTGTTAAACTGTTATATTTCTATTTTAGGCTGCTCACACTACACATCTTGTGTGAGTTCATTTTGTTTTGTGCTTGTGTAATCTTGCTTCTAGATTTCTCAAGTTTTGTTTCATTTTAGTTCTTCTGTTGGTGTCTCGTATGAATCCTGATTGGATTATAATATACTCTGGAACAGCATCCATCCATTTCACTTGTTGAGTCAGTTCATTTTGTTTGTGGTTTTAACTACACCGCTTGACGTTTGATATAATTTTGTATAATGGGCTAGTGAAATTTTGTTTTTTGTTTGACAGTCCATTTATTAACTGAAATTTTATAAACTAATTGAATCCTGAATCTTGCGCAACTTGGATTTTGTTTAAATCTGAAATCATTTTGTTTGAATCTGAGGTATTTTTGGTTGTTGCCATAGCTTTTAAAACTACTGTACATGACAAAGAATTGCTGGCCATTGTATATTGTTTGATCAAATGGTGTTGTTACTTAGAACAACAAGAGGAATTTAAAGCCCTGACTGACCACAAATTGCTCATATATTTTAAAACCCATGGTAAACCTCTCCTGCCAACAAGTACAATGAATGGAACTCCTGGAAAGGTTCAACATGATCATACAGTAAAAACCTGGTACAGAACTTGCCATGGCAGACACACTTTCACGCCTGTATGTCTGAGCCACAAGAAGAGAGAATGGGCTCAACCCAGACTGGCCCCTCCTGGTACTCTGAACCAAGGACAAGGGCTTCCCCCTGGCACTATAGACATAAAAAAGGAGACAGTCATTAAGAACAAACACTTATTTGAAGACAAGTATGGAACTCTACATCAAAAAATTTACACCAGAACCACCATCCCTTATGTTCCCACACATCAGCAAGTTGACACCATCCTATGTTACCATAGAGACCTAGTGCACACAAAAATCTGCAACCTCTACAAATTCCTTAAACACAAAGCATGGTGACCAACCCTGTACCAAGACGTTTTGGAAGTCCTGGACCAGTGCAAAGTATGTGAGAAATTTGCAAAAAGCAAAAACCCCATAAGTCAGTACTACCTATCTGCACGCAACTGCTTTTTAAGGTGTGGTCCCTAGACATTGTGGTCCCCATGCCAGTAAAACATAATGAGAAGAAGTACATCATTACTGCAATAGACTTTGTCACATGATGGCCAGTGGCACAAGCAGTAAAGACACATACAGACAACAACATGCAGCAATTCATAGGGAAAGAAATCATCAGCAAGTTTGGAAAGCCAGAACTCCTGATAACCAACAGAGGTAAAGAGTTGACCTCTGAAGACACCAATGTATACCTCACCAAGAATGGGGTCAAGCACACTGTGATAACACCATACCACTCTCAGGCCAATGGACGTATGGAGCAGCTAAATGCCAGCCTTGTGCAAGCCTTGGCCAAGCTCACCGCCGGGAGACCTGAAGACTGGTATAAGCAGCTACTGACTGCACTACTTGTATGCCAAACTTGTGTGGACAGATCCACCAGGAAATCCCTTTTGAGTAGGTATATGGCACATAGCCCAATATCATTCAAGCACTATCAGGACCCAAGCTGGAAATACCAAGCAAGGTTCCACCCGACTTAGATCCCCAGGTCATAGAGGCCAATAGCAATCAAACAGAAAGAGAAAACAAGTGTATACAAAAGATATTCATCCTCATCCAAAACAGACATGAGGTTGGTGACAAAGTTTGGGTCATGAACATTGACAAAAGTAAATTACAACCAGAGAAAGTAGGCCCAGCAATCATCCTAAAGGTAAATGACAACAACACTTACCTTGTGCAAGGACTCAGGAAATGTAAGCAGGACAAGGTTCTCCACCATGATTGCCTGAGACCCTGCAAGGCAAGACATAAACAGTGTGAGACTGTCTTAACTGCCACAGAACAATAGTTAGTCCAGTATGGCTCCTGGGCTCCCAACAACCTTCCTGACAACTTGTCCCTAGAGGAGGCCAACCTTCAGTTGGGGGGTGTCAAAATAGCAGGATCAACCCGCCAGTAAGGTTCCAAGTAAGCAGGGTTGTGACCTGCAATCTGATTATCTAGTCACTCAAAGCCAGACTAGGAAGTCAACTCAAATTTCCAAATTCAACAACATGAACAGAGGATGATCTCTTATGGTGGATACCTTGTTTTAGTGCTTGACTCATTACCAGGATCAAGCCACCCCCTTTACCATCCCACCATGTGATCAACATAATCATGTACCTGTTATCCATGATTCACACTAACTATATAATTATTAACTCTTAATAAAGAATATTACCAAGTTTCTAAATATTTCCCCCCTGTAACTCTGCTAAAACAGCACAGTTACAACATCTAGATGTAAAATCAATTGATTTAAAAATACATCACCTTCAAAAAATGTCTCAAGTAAAATACCCACAGATTCAACTTTGGCTTTTGTTGGGTTAAAGAGCAAAGTTACTCAGGTATATTGCATGCCACTTACAAAGTTGCATTATCAAGCTAGCATATATTTGAACTGATCCCAAGCTCAGAATCTATAAGTTTTAATTTTATAAGCCTGATCAATGGCTAATACTAGATTGTACCCTTTTTTAAGCATAAAAATAATTAACTTAAACACTTTTACCAAACAAAAGATCTAATGAGATTGGATCCAAGGAGGCTTTTAGTTATATTCAGACTTGGCCTGATAATTATAGCACGACAAATTTTAAAAGTAACTAAGATATATATGTAAATTCAATTGTTTTATATAACAAATACATAAAAGGACCGACATCTTTCAAAATAGCTGCAGCTGTATTTGGAGATAGTTCTCTTTATCATATAAATATCAAATTCCTCCAAGTTTAAGCTGAACCCAACTGAAAAATGAAATAAAGGCAAAATTTGATAAAACATCTTATTAGTAAAGCAATCTAGAGAATAATGTATTCTTAGAAATAGAAAACTTCAAAGGGTTATATACCAGCTTTAACTACATGAGCTAGTTATGAGTTTCTACATTAAACATGAATTAAGGTAGACTCACTAATCAGAAGAACATATCAATAGTGTCAAGTATATACTCCTAAGTATATAAAACATAATAAGTTGGAAAATTAAGAAGAGAGTGATATTTTATTGATGTGAGTTTAGAGTATTATGTATTTATCTTGAGAAGCCACATGTTGTACATGTACATTATAGTAGTCATGGGGCTTTCCCAATTTAATGTTTCATTTATGAATCAAAAAATTGATCCTCATACTAGATAGGCAGCTGATAAGAGTGCAACCAACTTAATTATTAATTAGGGAAACACTTGGGGAATTACTTCCCCACAAGGGGGTAATCATAGATGTTGCAACAATTGGCAGTACATCATCAGGATTAAAGGATAGTGAGAAAAAAGAATCAAAAGCAGGGAATAGCTATTGGTGCATTTCTAGAAGTTTCTTCAAAGGGAACCATATTCTAACAAACATCATCTAACTATGTCAGGGATCCAGTCTTGGGCGGCTGGCCCGTTGTTTTCAGGGGTAACTTGGGCCAGGTTTTTTGCAGACAATGTACACCACAAGAGGGGAGCTAACTTTAAAAGGTATGAGGCAGACTTCCCCACCCAAGACCACAAGCCAGCAGCCAGGATTATAGTGACAATCATCTGTGTGAGGGTGATGTACACAATCCCAAACAGCTTGCCAGTATGGTTGGTTGGGAGGTTGGGTGCGGAAGCAGGCATGGGTTTTGGGGTCACGGGTGGTTCCATGGATAGATTATAGGCAGGGAGATAGTTGAATTTCCCTCTGAACAACTTGGGTGTTGAAAATATCCACAGGCCTTGTCAGTTGTATCTAACTGTGGATTGTATGCGGGCCAGGGGATTGAGTTTGTGTATCTTTTCTGGGGTGTATTCTTTGTATTCAGACTTCAGAGGGTAGTCAGTAAAGTAGACAGGTCCAAAGGGTACTCCAGGAGGACAGAAAACAGCAGGCAGGCGGGCCAGGAGATCTCAAACTGAATTGGCAGACAGTAAATACAAAATAAGGCAATAGCTGTATGAGCCAAATTAACATAACCTTTATTCAAAAATGGTGATAAGTTTGGAGCGCGGGGTCCTTGGGTCTATATAGTACCCCCCTCCAAACTTAACATTTTCCATGGGGGGTTCATCAGGGCATTAGGAATGCCAGGGCCGGGGGAACTGGGTGCTTGGGTCCAAAGGCGGCAAAATGGCACTTGGCCCAGGAGTTCTTTCATTGGTCAGAAATCTTGATTTGGCTACCTGATTATCTTGCTTTAGTGTTGTGGTCATGGGGCTGGGTTACAGGCCCGTGCCTCTTCCTTGGGATGGCTCTTGTTTGGTTGCTGGTGTAGAATTAAAGTTCATGAAGCTAATAGTTGCCAAATCAGTACCTCCATTAGGCGCTGTGATTAATCCTCCATTTATAGCAATGATTTCTTTGGATTGTCTCTTTTTACTGCATGGGTTAATATTCTCAGTGTCAGCTTGTGGGAGCTCAATCCCAGAAAAACACAGGCAGGTAGTCCCGCGGTCCACAGGCCCAGCGGCCCAAAGGAATCCAGGTTTGGGGTTCAATTCCTGCTCCCAGGACCGGGTTTCTAGAGAGGAAGAATTGTCAATCCTGACAAACTATATCAATAAGTATGGGTACCACAGAATTCTCTTGTACCTTTTTGATATACTGTACATTCAGAACTCAATAGCAAAAATATGGGATTGTACAATCCTACATTAAAATTTGAATCACATTTGCAGGTGTCAAGATTTTGCCATTTTGAAGAATCTTTATTAATTAGAATAGAAGTCATTGTGTTGATACATGGGTTGTATGAATACAATCTCTGCTACCAATTGGGTATGGGGTACAGCAAAAGGGTGTCTACACATCTTACACAAGAGAGAGTATACACAAAAGAGATTTTTTAAAAGACATAGCATTAGCAAAGACAGTTACCAAGAGATCCTAAAAGAGAAGATATATTAGAGCCTAGTGCTTGGATCAATAGTAATACTATCAATCAGCTCAGTAGTTTTAAAAGTAGAAATATTTATTCTATTTTCTACCTGGAAGGATTTATACTATTCTGGTTTTCTTAGTTTAAGAAGAAGTCTTTATATAGGGGTTTGAAAACCCTATTTTAATGATAACCTCTGACGCTTCTAACCCTTACTTGGCCAGTCTATCTGTTCCTCAGACTGTTGGTTTCAAACCCCAGAGCAAGGAATTCATGATAAAGAGGCATGTGATGTACAGTTCATGGGTATTTTCTTATTACTTGTATTATTCAAAGTGACAGAAAAACTTTGGCAGAATTTTGACCTTCCTTGTTTAGAAGAAATCCTGAGCTATTGTTGATTAGGGTGAAATGATGTTGTGCTGTCATATTAGAATATTCTAAGACCAAATTAGGCCATGTATTTACATATTATATAATGATCCAGCCAATCAGTATTTAGTCATATATCTGGATCACTATTTGGAATAGAAAGCCTATTTTTAGATTCCTTGGACTAATCCAAACCTTCCTACTGTAAATTCAGAACCTAAAGGTAAAAATACGGAATTATCAAATTCTTTTGCATGAACTCACCAACTTAAAGGAGTAATTTTTATCCTAGAATAACTTACGTCTTATATAAAAGAATGAAAAATATTCCAGTAAGTTAGTGAGTTTACGCAAAAGAATTTGATAATCCCGCATTTTTACCTTTAGGTTCTGAATCTACAGTATAGACTCATATTCTTGATTCTGTCAAGGTTGATGAGCATGATGCTGCTTAGGTGTTGTTGGCCTAATCAGGTAGAAATGATGATGATGGACCAGTTGACTCATAGTACTCAGAATTCCTGCCAGTGGACAACTCAGCTGAGTGAAAAATAAAGCATTTAATAAGATCAGTCATTTGATTTGAAGCTTTTTATTTTATTTAAATTTGCAAGTTTTGAATATCTGCTGCAAATAATCCAACTAACTTGAGAAAAAACTTGTCAAGAAAATATGAGATACATGAATCAGAAATGCGGGATTCTAATATACAATTTGAGATTTCATGTATGTCAAACAAATCATAGACATCATGTAAAAATTAACAAATCTGAAATTGCGGGATTGTCAAATCCAAGAACCAAATTTCAAATCATAATTAGGTAAATTTTAAACTCATTTAACTATTGGGTGTCTCAAGGATGCCAGAGAATCTAGAGTGGAATTACACCCATCCATTTGAAAATCACTGGCATCCTCAAAAACCACACAATTCTATTTTAGGATAGCTTAAATTTGGATACCTAATATTTGACAAGTTAGACATACCTGACAATAACTTTTACTAAAGTTTACACTCCTCTTATGGAGTTTTTATTAACTTTTTCTTCCTTCAACAACAATCAAATCAACAAGATTTTTCTGGCCCTGAAAAAAATCATCCAGGGCTACACTGGGGTCTCCAGTGGCAAAGCCTCTGTCTATGGCATCCCCATCTACATGCTTCTTTCCAAGAACTACCCAGGAGATTGATCTTTCTTTTACTTTGTCTAGAATGGCTGTAATATATCACATTTGAGGTTGCTTATCAAGAGTGGGCTGATGCTGTCCAAGTAAAAGAGAGGCTGCACAAGAGAGATGAATGCTGGTAGTTTTTTTTGCTTAGCTATGATGGCTGGGGTTTTTATCAGCCAAGGTAATTGAGTTTGTATGCATTAGGATGATACTATATTTGGATTCCCCCTGGTATAAATATGCCTAGGTGGCATTAAAATCCTTATGTTATCTAGGATGAGAATAAATATGGGTTGCTTTGCCTAGAAAGAAGGTAAAGTTTATTTGTCCATAACTTATGGGTAGCTTTAAGGAGGTCTTATTGCTACTATGCAAAGATATAGGGCCTAAAAACATCATTTTGATGACTGTCTAGAGATGAAGCTGCTTAGCTGAATGCTTTGAAGATATCTAGAAGGTGAAGTTGAGTACTTTGCACCTGAAAGCTCAAACTAACCACTTGGATGAGAAATTACATGAGTGATGCATTAACAAATACCTGCCTCTGAAGGCCTAGGCAGAGGGCACTGATGAGGGCTCAGAAGCAAGGCCTAGGTAGAAGACACTTATGGGGCTGAGGATGTGTACTTGGTAGATATACTAGTGTCACATTTATACTTCTGGGAAGTATAATAAACAAAATAAAGGGGAAGATTAAGAAGAGAATGATACTTTATTGGATATGAATATATAATATTATATAGTATCATGACAAGCCATATGTTGTTCATGTACGTCATGGAGGTCATGGGGCTTATCTGAGTAATGTTCCTCTTAAGTCACAAGGCTTAATCAAGTTGTGTTCCATTTAGGACCTGGATTGAATGATCCCTGTTATAGATGGTTAACTGATAATGGTGCCACCAGTTTATTGACTGGGCAGTGAACCATTTGGTGAGCCGCTTGGTGATTTACTTGGGGCGTTAATTCCCTGAGAGGGAGTAATCAAAGATGTTGCAACATCTCCCCCTGGGGTGCTGGAAGGCAGAGCCTTGAGGATCTTCTTAAGAGTGTTGGGGACACATGCTTGGTATTGATCCAGTTTGGTGTTGGGAACAAGGAGTCTGGAGTTTTGTTGTGCTGTTCTTGCTTTACACAGGTGGAGGCAGTTGTGGTGCATATGTTTTAGTTCTGTTTGAGCTCCAATTCCTTTGATTGATAGGTGTTGTTGGGCTTGACTTCCATGACAATGCCTGGTCCATGCAGTCCTGGGTCCAATTTGTGTTGGTTGTGGTTGACAACCCATATTTTGTCCTGACTTGGAATTTCTCTTGTTGCAATGAGATTTTTTCCCTTTCAACCCTTTGGCATTCCATTTCCTCTTGGTCCTTCCTGGCTTGTAGTATGTTGGGGTCACTGTTGTCTGGCACCTTTTTGGGAAGAGGTAAGTGTAGTCCTGCAGATGTACTGAAAAATGAGGGTTTCTGACCATAGACAAGCTCATAAGGGCTTTTGCCCATATTGCAGTTGACTTTTGTTCTGCAGACCATAAGGGCGGTTGGTAGAATGTCAACCCAGGCTTTTGGATTGTTGGTAGATGATTTACTGAGGGCTTCCACTAGAGAGCTGTTTAGTTGTTCTACGCGTCCATTTTCTTGTGAGTGATATGGGCTGGCTGTGACGTGTTTTATTTCATATTTGGCATAATAGATGTTGGTGTCAATAGCTTTGAGTTCAGTGCCTCCATCTGTGATTAAGAGGTCAGGCTTTCTGAACTTGGTTATGATTTCTTTCCCAATAAATTGTCTCACATTCTTGCCCTTGTGTTCCTTAGTGACTTGCGCCACAGGCCACCTGGTTGCATAGTCAATAGATGTGATGATGTACTTCTTGCCTTTGCTTTCACTGGGTTTAGGTCCCACAGTATCCAACAACCATACCTTGAAGAGTTGTGTGATGGATACGGGTACTACTGACTTGGGTGGAGCTTTGGTTTGGGCGTACTTCTCACAGACTTTGTATTGTTCCAGTACCTCTCTGATATCATCTAGCATGTTGGGCCACCAGTAGTGTTTCTTGAGGCATTCATGCAAGTTTCTGTTGCAGGTGTGTCTCAGGTCTCTGTGATATTGGAGGATTGTGTCAATCTTTTGTGTTGACAGGACGTAGGGTACAGTGTCACCATTTGGAAGTATTGGGTGAAGGATACCATATATGTTTTTGAACAGATGGTTGTTATTAAGGGCCTTCTCTTGGATGTTCATTGGTTTTCCAAGTGGGAACCCTTCCTGGAGATTCCCCATGATTAACATGGGCCAGTTGGGGTCGCCATCAGTACATAGGATGTGTTTATTGTATAGCCTTGACAGGGAGTCTGAAGTAAGCATCTCCTTGCCTGGCTTGTATTCAATTTACATGGGGTATCTCTGTATGAGACTCATCCATTTGGCTTGTCTTCTTGACAGGTGCTGTTGTGTTTTGAAGAATATCAACAACTTATTGTCGGTGAGTACCTTGAACATTTGGGCTCTTTCCAGGTAGCATTGTCACTTCATGAGGCAGTTTATGATGGCTACCAATTCCTTGTCATGTATGGGGTATCTTTGTTTTCTGTCTGATAGCTTCCTTGATTCATATGCCACAGGAAGGAAGTCCTTTTGGGCCGTTTGGATACAGAGGACTCCTCCTATGACATAGTCAGAGGCGTCAGTTTCTAGCTTGTAGATACCCTCACAGTTCAGGTATTGTAGGATGGGGGCAGTAACCATATGTTCCTTCAGCTGGCGGAAATGTTGGTCTAGTAAGGGTTTCCAGACAAATTTGGCTGTTTTCCTGGTGATAGCTGACAAGGGAGCTGTTAGGGCGCCCCAGTTGGGGATGAACCTGCGTATATAGGCTACCATTCCAAGGAAAGTGCAGAGTTTTCTCTTATTCCTTGGGGCTGGCATCTCTGTTATAGTGCGTATTTTGTCTGGATCTGGTTTGATACCATCCTTACTGATGATATGGCCAAGGAATGGAAGTTCTGTTGAGAAGAATTTACACTTTGACGGTTTGCAACCAGTTGGTTTTCTTCAAGGGTGCGGAGGACCAGGCAGACGTCTTCCCAGTGTTGTTGTGGGTTGGGACTGTAAATAATGATGTTGTCCAGGTAGAAAATTGCTCTTTTCCCAATGTGTTCCTTGAATACTTCATTCATGAAGGTTACAAAGGTACTGGGAGTGTTTGTAATGCCAAAATTGAGGACAACTCAAAAAGATCATTATTTAGTTCAAAATGTGGTCTTTGGAATATCTTCAGGTTTCACGCAAATTTGGTGAAATCCTGCTGTCAAATCAATTTTTGTGAAGATTTGGGACCCCCCAGGGCATCAAAAAGGTCATCAATTAGGGGCAGGAGATACCTGCTCCTTATTGTGACCTTGTTGAGTACTCTGTAGTTGGTGACCAGGCAGAGGCCTCCATCTTTCTTTGCCACAAAGAAGACAGCAGCACCAAAGGGTGATTTTGAGGGTCTGATGAGGCCTTTCTCAAATGCTTTGTCAAGGTAAGCCTTCAGGGCGTTGTCTTCTTGTGGTGTGAGGCGGTAGATGGGTTGTTCTTTAGGCACGCTACCTTTTAGGTTGATCTCGTGTTGTATGCCCCAATCAGGGGGCAACCCAGGTAGTGTTTCTTGGAATAAGGAGGGAAACTCATTGACTAGCTGGTTTCTGATTGGGTTCTGTTTGTGTTGAGTTTCTGTGTTTTTGAAGTGGATGAATTCATATGTACATGTGCTCCAATCAATTTTGCTGATGTCAGTTTCTTTCTCTGTTTCTATGATCTTTACAAATATGTGGTCCCTCATGAGGGTGTCAAGAGGTGTTGGGTACACATGATGGTGGACTTCTCCTCACTGGATAGTGAGGGTGGCACTGTCCCAGTTGATGTGAGGCTTTGTCTTTCTCATCCAATCCAATCCAAGTATGACATTGTATTTGGGGATTGGTATGATGGGGCCGCTAATTGCCGTTTGTACATCTCCAATTTGGGTGTGGGAAGGTTTTGTCCCGTGGGTAACTGGTGTGCTACGGTTGTCTGCCATGATGACTTTCTTGATGCTACTTTGAATGGTAGGTAACTTCATGAGGTCTGCAAAACTCTTGTTAATGAGTGATTGATTGGCTCAAGTGTCAAATAGCACTGTGCCCTAGTATCTACAAAATAGAAAGGATAGGTAAGGAGTTTATTTCCAGTTTGGGAAGCAAACAGTAGAGGATTGCTGGAGGGAACCTGGATCATGGTGATTGAATCCACGTCCTGTTCTCTGTACAAGTCTTGTGAAGAGGGGGAGGGCGGCTTGCCTAAGCACTCCCCTGAACTTTTCCCTCCTTTTTGGTATCTTCAGTGCTGGCCTGGTTGGCTTTTGCAGTGTGATTCCTGGTTTGAGGATGGGTACTGTTGGCTCGGTTGTTTTGCTTATTGGGACGAGGCTCTCTCTTAGCTGCAGGGTTTTCCTTGCGCTTGTTGGTGGCGTGTAGATTTTCAGACTTTTGAGCTGTGTGTTTTCCTTTTAGGAATACATCCTCAAGGTTCTTGCAGCAGTTCATGTCAAACTGACGTCTAATGTGTGTGGGAAGGCCATTGTAGAAGTCCAGACGGGCCCTGGGCTCATCAAAGTTGATGGTGTTGGGTGCACAGTCACGTAGTCCTTCATATGCAGCAATGTATTCTTCAATGGTTCCTGTCATTTTGAAGGTTCAGAGCTCAGTCATAATCACCACGTCTGAGTCCTTCATGGAGAACTTTTTGAGGAATGCGGCTTTGAACACTTCCCAATTTTCCTTCTGGTCAGGGTGTTGGGCTAGCCATTTGGTTACAAAACGTGAAGCAGTCCTTGTGACACAGATGGCAATCTCGCTGACCCAGAGTCTTTGGGGGTACTCCACTTGTTCAAACTTGCTCTCAGTGCTGTTGATCCAAAGAGAGGCATTTTCACAGCGTAGTCCTGAAAAGGCGTCAATCTCAGCGGTAAGTAAGCATTGAAACACGATATTGGGTATCTCAGGTTGCATAGGTGCTATTGTGGTTGGTGTGGTAGGGAACAGTCTGCAGGCTTTGAGAGTGTTGTACTGGTCAATGGGTACAAGTACGTTATTGTAGATGACAAGGCCTGGGGGAATGTCTTGTCCTACTTTGTAATATCTCCAGCCGTTAGGGAGTGACATTGTTTGGGTTCTTTTCTTGGGAGGAATTTTTCCTTTGAGTTGGGTAGGTATAAATAACCTACCTGTGCTACCACTTTCAAGTTTATACTTCTGGGAAGTATAATAAAAAAATAAAGGTGAAGATTAAGAAGAGAATGATACTTTATTGGATATGAATATAGAATATTATATAGTATCATGACAAGCCATATGTTGTCCATGTATGTCATGGAGGTCATGGGGCTTATCTGATTAATGTTACTCTTGCATCACAAGGCTTGATCAAGTTGTGTTCCATTTAGGACCTGGATTGAGTGATCCTTGTCATAGATGGTTAACTGATAATGGTGCCACCAGTTTATTGACTGGGCGGTGAACCATTTGGTGAGTTGCTTGGTGATCTACTTGGGGCGTTAATTCCCCAAGAGAGAGTAATTGAAGATGTTGCAACACTAGGGTCTAGCATATTATTATATATTTGGAGCAGTTCAAGAAATGTTAGAGAAGGTTCTCTAACATTTCTTTAAAATAATTTGCTGAGGGAGCAAAAGTTGAAATGTTCTGCCTTTATTCCGCTATAGTGGCAAAATAAAGGAGGGATATTGTGTAAATTGTAGGGGGGAAATTTCCTTAGTGATTTTCTATGATAGATGAAGGTTTGTTGATGAGAGAAGGATACAAACCTGTTTTGATGAGACATTGCAGAAACTATTTTAAAATGCAACAAAATCTTGATAAAATATATATATGCTATGTTATAACTGTGCTGTTTTAGCAGAATTTCACAAGAAAAAATGTTTGAAAGCTAGATAATATCTTTATTGAGTTATGAGAGATTATATAGTTTGAGTGAATCATTTTAGAAGGGGCAAGATTGTGATGATCAAATTGATTAGATTGTGCAGGGGGTAGCTTGATCCTGGTAAGGAGTGAAGCTTTAAATCAAGATGCCCTTTGGGTTGAAATTGATGTCAGCTCTTGTTCCCTGTTTTAGCCATTCAAGTTGACTTCCACATTTGGCTTTGTGTGATGAAAAAGTCAGTTTGAGCGGCACAGGATCTCCTGTGCAGAACTTTGCCAGGAGGAGTTGACCTTCTGTTTTGATATTTAGGTGTTTGATATGAGTTGATCTTTTATGATATTACTACCTGTATTTGGATAATTTAATTAGTGTTGTAACTGAACCAATGAGGATTCAGTATTTGGAATTGGGGAAGACAACAGTCCAATAGAAAGGACAGAATAATAAGAATAAGGTATTGTTTATTATAGAATATTGTTATTAATATATCATATGGGGAAAGCCACAAGGGGGTGGCATAGTGGGAAGTTCCATGTAAGGTTTTAAGCCAAGGAATAACTTGTGCAGGGATCAGCAAGTCAAATTGGTAGTGCTCCTAATTAAGATGAAGTACCTGACATTTGATATTGCCATCAGATTAATCCATAACATTAGATACGTCAAGGGGCGACTCATCTAGCACCCCCTGTGTATTGTAAGATACATTAGCAGGCAAGTCTCAAAACTCGGTTGCAACACCCCCCTTGCCCCCTGCTTGTTGTCAGACACCAAGACCAGAGTCTGCAGAAGGTCTGGGAAGGTCCACACAAACAACCTTTGTGTGGGGATGGCGCAGCAGGGGCACAAGAAATCATGGTGAAGCTTCTTGGTATTCCCCTGGACATCTTTGAGTTGATAGGAATGATTGTCATAGACAGCGGCTATTTTGAAGGGCCCTAGGTGGTTGGGTTCCAAATTGGCAGAATTGGGGTTGAGGGTGTAGACAGGGTCACCTACGGCGTACCTGGTTTTGAGGTGCTTTGTCCCTTCTTCAATTTGCTTGTGTTCAATTTCCCAGGCTTTGGCACGCCATTGGTCTAGGGATGGGGTTGTTACTAGGGGAGGCTTTTTGGGAACTCTGGACCTTAGCTTTCCCTGTTCAACTCCTGTCAGACTTTCAGGCGTCCCAAAGGACAGGGTGCTGAGGCTGAACCCTGTGCCCCTGTTGATTCTTGCTTGTAGGATAAGTAGAGCAGTGGGCAGGTGCTCCATCTATGCGGTGTTGGGGTGCTCTTGTGAGAGCTTGGCAATCAGTTGGACCAGTGAGCCATTTAACCGTTCTACGCGCCCATTGGCTTGCAGATGGTGGGGGGTTGTAACTATACATTAGAGTGTGTTCTTGGTGAAGTATGCCTTCATGACATGCTAAACAAGTTCAGGGCTGCCATCTGTGATGAGACGTTTGGGTTATCTAAAGCAGGCCACAATTTCCTTGCCAATGAAGCGGGTGATGGTGGTGGCAGTGTAGTTAGTTGTTGCCCAGGCCACTGGCCAGCAAGTGAAGTAGTTGATGGCAGTGATAATGTACTTCTTCCCCAGTCTGTCTTTGGGGAGTGGCCCCACAATGTCAAGAGCCTACTGCTTGAAGGGTTCCATGGCCTTGATGGGCAGGACAGACTTGGGGGGTGCAGGTTTGGACGTATTCTTTTTTCACAGCATGCACATTTTAAGGAGATCTTAGATGTATTGACGCATGCGCGGCCACCAAACATTTTGTTTCATGATCTCAAAGAGGTTACGCCCTCTGATATGAACCAGGGTTTGGTGGTAGTGCAATATTGTGTCCCCTTGTTGCGTGGTGGGAATGTAAGGCATCTTCTCACCTGTCTCTGCCCAACAGCAGACGTTACCAGCATTGGTGGTAAACTGAATTTTGTTGTCCTTCAACTTGGAGATGGTTACCAAGTTAAGGCCCTTGTAGCAAGTTGCCTCAGGGCAGAGGTAGAGCATGGGTCAATCTGGATTCAAACCATTGTCCCCAGTGATAAACGCTACGTAGAGCCGCAAAAGGGCGTCTGCTGTGACAAGTTTCTTCCCAGGTTTTTATTTGATGTGCAACTGGTAGGGGGATAGACGCTCAACCCATCCTGCTTGACAGTGTGTCAAGTGGGACTGCAGGTTAAAGTACTGGAGCAACTTGTGGTCCGTCAGAACGCAGGGTGGGAAGGTAGCGCCTTCCAGGTAACAGCGCCACTTCTCAACGCAGTGTACAATTGCTGCCAATTATTTATCATGAATGGGGTAGTGTTGTTCTGAGTCAGTAAGTTTCCTGGACTCATATGCCATGGGGAGAAAGACGCCATTGTCAGTTTCTACCCTTAGCACACCCCCTATGGCCCTGTCAGAGGCATCAGTCTTGAGTTTGTACTGACAGTTTCAATTGGGGAACTGCAGTACTAGTGCTGTTATGAGCCTTTGCTTCAACGTCTCAAAGGCTCAATCTCTGACGGGGGTCCAATGGAAGCGCTGTTTGATATTGAGGAGCTCAGTGAGAGGTGCAATTAGTTCCCTGCAATTGGGAATGAACTTGCACACGTAGGCAACCATGCCTAAGAATGTCTGCACCTGGCCCATATCAGTGGGTGGCGGCATGCTAGTGATTGCCTTGATTTTGGCAGGGTCAGGCTTTATCCCTTGAGCAGAGATGGTGTGCCCAAGGAATAACAGCTCTGACTTGAGGAACTTTCATTTGGAGGGTTTAGCTTTTAGCTGGTTTTTCTGAAGGGTGTTGAGGACAGCACAGAGGTGTTGGAGGTGCATGGTTTGATCTTGACTGAAGACAATAATGTTGTCAAGGTACACAACCACACACTTTCCAATCAGTTCCTCAAAGGCTTTTTTTGTCAACATGGCAAAGGTGGAAGGAGCGTTGGTCATTCCAAAGTTCATGACCCAACACTCAAACAACCTGTAGCGCGTGCAGAAGGCAGTTTTTGCCTTGTCCCCTGGTGCAATGCAGACCTGGTTGTACCCTGCAGTGAGATCAATCTTGCTAAAGACCTTTGCACCTGCAAGTGTATCAAACATGTTGTCAATCAGCGGCAGGGGGTACTTATTCTTAACTGTCATCTCATTTAGGGTGCAGTAGTCTGTGACCAGGCAAAGGGACCCATCCTTCTTGGCTACAAAGAAGACAGCCACCCCGTATGGAGAGAGCAAGGGGCAAATGAAGCCCTTATCAAGCGCGGCTACAAGGTGCTGGCAGAGGGTCTCATCTTACTTTGGTGTAAGACAATATAATGGTTGTGCTTTAGGTAACAATCCTTGAAGTTGTACAGTGTGCTGGATCTCCGGGGGAGGAGGTAGTTGTTCAAGTGTCTCACTGAACATGTCCTTGTACTCCTCAAGGAGTGCAGCAAGCTCTGGTGGTGGTGAGGAGGTCAAGGGAGGGACCGCAGATGGTTCAGAGTGGATAACTTTGACTGAGCACTGATTAAAGTCTAGTTTCCCCCCTTGAAATTGTACAAGCCTGTCTCTGTTGATCTGACAAACACCATATCATGGAGTAACTTTCTCATTCCCGCATGGTAGATCTGGAACCCCACCCCATTTCTATTGAGGGTGATGACAGAGGTATTTCAGTCAATGTAGGGACAGTTGTGCTGAAGCCAGTTGAGGCCAGCAATTACGCCGTGGCTGAGCCCTGCCATGATTGGCCCAGCAAGCTTAACCTGGATGTTCCTCATTCTCACAGAGAAGGGTACTGTCTTGTGGGTAATTGCAACTCTGCGGGAGTCAGCTACTTGTACTGCCTTGAACCTGCTAGGCACTTGGTCCAGTTGTTGGGAGTTGGCAAACACCTGGTCCACCATAGTGTGGTCAGCCCCGGTATCTACCAGTAATTTGTGGGTGTTCCCACAGAAAAGAAAGGGATAGAATAAGCGGGTTACTTTATTTGAGGAGTGGCTCACTTGTAGGATGGGGTTGTCACTGTGGACTTGGAAGACGTCCAAGGTTTTGACTTAAAGGATGTTGTAGTCACAGGGGTTCTTTGCAAGCAAAGATTGAGAGGATGGGTCAGGTGGGGTTGCAAGGCCTCTTGTTGCTACAACTCCCAGGCTTTTCCCTGGTCCTCAATCTGTGCTAGCTGGAGCTCCCCCTTGCGGGGGCGTTTAGTCCCATTATCCTGCTGACGGGGCTGGCGGTGGCCCACTTGATTGTGGCCATTGCCAGGTGTTGTACGAGGTTGGGATAGAGCATCACTGGTGCAGCAGAAGCCCATTGAGGCCTGGTTGTTAGCCTCCACAATGGCCTTATAGCAGTCATTGTTGGAGGTGCAGCAACCTACAGGGACCCACTTGCAGATATGAGGTTTTAACCCATTGATGATGAGAGTGAGTAGCATTGCATTTCCGTCAGTCACTGCTTTGGGGGCGGCAGCAAGGTACTCAGGAACGGAACCAGTTTGTTTTATTGCTAGAAGAGGAGTTCCTACGGCAATGGGGGAGAAGGTTTTGCTGTAGCGGGACTTTGCAGCGTCTCAGAATGCTGCCCAGGTAAAGTCAAGTTCCTGGCTGGCCCATTTGATGAACCACACAGCAGTGGGCCCTGTGAGGCAGCCAGATGCAGTGGCAACTCACATGGGCTCAGGACCTGACAGATACTGAGGCAAGTTTTGGTAGATTGGAGCCAACTGATAATGTTGGCCCCTTTGACGTCACTTGCAAAGGATTCTAGCTGAAGGTTGAGCATGCGTTGGGACAGATCTGACTGGGGCAGGGTGACGCTGGCATCATCCTGCCCAAGGCGGATCCAATTGTACACGCTTGTGAGGGCTAGCTGGTCTTGATAGATGACATACCTGTTGGAGATGTCCCCCTTGGGGATTGGCAGGAAATTTTCTTGTTGGGGAGTAGCCATACAGCCCGTACTCCCTCCTTTCTTAGGGGGGATTTTGTTTTAGGTAGGTTATCAACCTACCGCTGCTACTACTGTTGCAACTGAACCAATGAGGATTCAGTATTTGGAATTGGGGAAGACAACAGTCCAATATAAAGGACATAATTATAAGAATAAGGTATTGTTTATTGTAGAATATTGTGATTAATATATCATATGGGGAAAGCCACAAGGGGGTGGCATAGTGTGAAGTTCCATGTAAGGTTCAAAGCTGAGGAATAACTTGTGCGGGGATCAGCAAGTCAAATTGGTAGCGCTCCTAATTAGGATGAAGTACCTTCCATTTGATATTATCATCAGATTAATCCATAATTTTAGATATGTCAAGGGTCAACTCATCAAACGCCCCCTGTGTATTGTAAGATACGTTAGCAGGCAAGTCTTGTAACAGGTTGCAACATTAGACCACTGGATTTTTAAGTTTGATCCCCCAATTGCCTAAATGAAAATCAGTGGGTTGGCTGTGGATAGTTTCTTTCCCTTTTCAGGGGTGAATTTCAATCAAAATAGAGTTAAAAAAACATTATTTGTTTGGGTTTTTTTGCTGTGTGCAGCTTTTGTGTGCTGTTTATTTGATAATTATATTCTAGATATACCTTTTCTAAAGAGATTGTATACATCTGGGTGTTGTTTGGGACAGGGAATATCCTTATGTGAATTGGATCTGTTTGTATTTTAGGTGTGTATTGCCAGCTTTGAGTGTTGCTGTGTTTTTTACTGGTGTTTTGTGTGTTGTTAAAATCTTTAATGGTTTCCCCCCTGTTTTCATCAAAAAAAACTTGCACTATTCATGTTTTTTTTGTGTGCAACTGCAGTTTTCTCTAATTGGCTTTGATTTGTCCCTCTCAACAGCTGTAAAAAGTACAGTGTATAGAAAAAATGATTGCTAGATAATCAATCCTGATTGTAAGGTCTTCAAACAGCAACAGCGCTCATGTTGATACTAAAAATGTCAACATGGTCACTGTCAACTCAAAACTCTAAATCTCCTATGTTTTTTGCTTGTTGCGCTAGCTTAATTTTTTTTGAAGTGTTCAGGGGTGCAAACTCAGAAAACACAACAAAATTGTGGCCATTTTGACACAATTCAATATTAAGCTTAATAAAAAACCCAATTTAACCAGATTTTTCCTTTACATTTACTAATAAAAATTAGTTTATTTTTTTATTTGTTTTCACGACGTAAAAGTGTCAATGTCAACACTTTTTAAGCAAAACCTATTTTTAATAACAAAATTGAAACATCTACAACAAAGAAATTAAGTGTGCTTTTAATTTTTTATTTAATTAATATATATAAAAGAACATTTTGCATACAGTAGACTGTTAAAATGTTCATGTTATAAATATATATGTGGCACTTATTCTGGCTTTAATATAATAAATGGATTGATGGCTAACAACAATCCAATGATTTAAGCGTGAGTTACTATGTAATTTACTATAGAATTTATTATTGAAAATAATGTCAACACTCAGAAATGTTGTCTATTTGCTCACAATCATCTGCTGGGGTGGAGTTAAGCAAATTAGAGTGGCGCAATTAAGCTTAAATTAATATGCCACTTCATATAAAGAATGTTGTAAGTGACGTTGTCGACACTTTACCCTTTTCAATACTGAATACAACTTTCTTAACAACTTCACATATACACAATGGTGAAATATCATATTACCACTACCCAAATATAATTTTTAATAAAAAAATAAAGAACTTTGATACTTTTTTACTTATTTTCATATGTTTTTTTTAATTTTACTATGTGAACAAAAACACACAGAAAACAGCTAATATTTGCTAGCCTGCGTAAATTTAATTAAGCATACTATGAAAAAACATAGTAAATTTTTTAAAAAATGTTGACAGTGACAATGTTGTCAAATATAATGTCTACAATTTTTCTAATAAACAGTGAGAATTCAGCTTTTTTTTACTAACTGTCACTCATAATGTCAATGCTTTTCATTTCTCATGTATAAAACTTTATGTTTTACATAATAAAAACATCTGATTTTTTGATACGTTGTATTTTTAACTTTTCTCTTTCATATTTTTTAATTCTTAAAATAAAATCTATTTATAAAGCTAATACTTTCACATAAATATCTTAACTTTTAACTTGTTATTTATAACTTTAATAAAATAAAAAACTATACAAGTATTTTTTACCTTTTAAATGCCAAGAAAAGCCATATAAAGTTTCCTTTTTATATATTATGTTTTTTTAAGTTGTTTTGTTTATTTTTAAAATACATTGCTTTATTTTAAACCCTATTACTTATTATTTTAGGACAAAAACACCTCTAAGCAGCCCAAAGGAACCAAGCGTCCCTCTAAGCTAACCAAATCTACCAAGAAAAAGCCTGTCTCATCAAAGAAGGTCACCCCCAAGCCCTCCCCTGAGCCCTCTTCTGAGAAGAGCCCTGCTTACTCCACTAGGGGAGAGGAATCTGATGGCTCTCTTACAGACCACAGTTTTTACAACTCGGCTTCAGATGAGAAGCCAATCAAGAAGAAGCGCTCAGCCCAAAAGTCCCCACCCAAGGATAAGTCTCCTGCACATGAGAAGCACCATGACAAGCCCCCTTCTGCTTTCCTACCACCACCAAACTCCCCCCTTTCAGTTCATCAGGGGATGATTCAAAGCCTCACCCCAATTACTTTCCTGGCTTCTGCCATGCTCCTGCTGACCCCTGGGACCCTCTGTTGGCCCATAACATCTGCAACGTTGACAGAAAGTTTAAGGTTTCTTCTTTCTTGCCTAAGTATTTTCCTATCATTAGTGTAAAGGGTGGGCCAACAATGGTGGCCAATGGGTACATCTTTTCCTGTAACAATGCCAATGGGGCTTCAAGAGCCAGCATTACACCTGAAAGGACTGCTCCTGCCCAGTGCAGCTCAATACTGAGCGCTGGGACTTGGTACAGACCATCAAGGGTGAACACACTTGTGTGATGCCAAATACCACCATTGCCTGCCTCCTAAAGTGGTATCTTGTCCAGGTGATGCCCACCTCCCAAGATCTTTTACCCACCCAGCTGGCCGTGCTTGCTTGCAAGTACCTCTCTCCCACCAACCTCAAGAGGATGCCAAACCATACCCAGTTGGTCAAGTTATTGAGTGATAGGCGCCAAGCCTTGAACCCCCTGGCCAAGAGTGCCACTAAAATTGAAGAACTGGTCCTCACAGATGCCCTCAAAGAAACTGAGGATGGTGAGATGTTCCTGCTCCATGACAATGGGCAGGAAGTAGAGGATAGATTATAGCCTACGCCACAATCCAAAACCTGGAGCAACTCAATACTGCTATCACCTGGCTGTGTGACGGCAAATTTGCCACCTGCCCAACCATCTTCAAGCAGCTTTGGGTCCTGCATGGGCAGTTCAATGACCAGGTTATCCCTCTTGTGTTCTTTCTCCTTCCTGATGCCAAGACAGAAGTCTACACCAGAGCATTTAAAATTGTCCGGGATGCTTTGAGCTCTCTTCCCACCAACCAGCTGCCCCTCCCACCCATGCCACCATAGCAAACCCTTCCTCTGCTGAGAAGGATGAGTTGACCCTAGCCGCAGAGCAGCTAGCTCATGCACGCTCACTTGGGCCGGAGGTGATAATCATGGACTTTGAGCCTGCTCAGTTCAGAGCCTTTGAGGCCACCTTCAATGGAGAAGTACAGAGCTGCTTCTTCCATTTAGACAGGCCCTCATCAAGAATCTCAAGAGCAAGAAGGGCCTCTTTGACAGGTATCTTAATGATGGTAAAGGGAAGTGCCGCTTTGCCCTGACTCAGTTTGCTGCCTTGGCTTTTGTGTGCCTGGAGCATACTGGGATTGGCTTTGAGGCCCTCCTGGAAGATGCTTACATCAAGAAGCACTCCACCATCTTCAAAGGCCACCTTGATCACTTTGAGAGGAAGTGGGTATGAATTAAGGTGACTTCCCGGAGAGGGAAGAGCAGGGCCACAGCACCTTGAAACTTTCAAAGCTCTTGTATTAAGGGAAAGATGAAGACCACGTCCAGTCTGGAAGTGTGGCACAAGCACCTTAAGGTTAAGTTTGGGACCAACCCCAAATACAACAAGTTCTTTGCCAAGCTACAGGACGAGCAGGCCAGAAATGTCTCCAATTTTTGCAACCTGGCCAACTGGAGGGCCCCCAAGAAGAAGAGTAAAGATCAGAAGTGCCAGGAGGCAGTGCAAAAGGTGGTGAAGAAGTATAAGGTGGCAGAAATAAAAAATACCTTGAAGATGTTGCAACTGCTCTTGCTGATGGGTTTAATTAGCCAAATAAACTTTGCTTTGCTTTGCCTGGAATGATTTTACTTTTGGGTTTTTATATTTTTTAATTTATTTATATATTACTAATCTTTTTAGGTATAAATGGTAAGTTTTAGATACAGTTTTGATGTGGTTTTGTAAGAAATATCTTATATTTTGTTAATTTATCTTTAAGGCATGAGGTTTTTTCAGTTGTGCTTATATAAAGTATAATAAATTTAAATTAGAGTTTTCTTATATTTTGTATTTATTATGATACATAAAATATTATTTTTGCTTCATTAGAATTTTAATTTTTATGGGAATAAAAAATATAATTTACATAGTAAATTGAAAAATAGTTGCTTATATCTCCTTATTCTTATTACTTATGGTGATTTTTATTGCACCTTTGAACTCTCTGGGGTCATTTTAGTATAATAATATATTTTAAAATATTTTTTATTTTAAAAATGTTCAGGGTAAAGTGTGCTGTTACTTAAAAAAGTGTCGACATCCAGGAGATGACATTATGTAAAACCGGATCGTCACTTTACTATAGTGTGACATTAAAAGTGTCGACATGGGCGCTGTTGCCCTTCAAACCCATATTTCATACAGATCAGGATAAAAGTTGCTATAAAAATGTGAACTTGTTTCAAGGGCAGAATGATAGAATGAATAAAGCGTATAGTTATCTAGAGCTCGGTTTATTATCTCAAACCAAAGAAGACTTATGTAGCAACAATGGCAACACCACGCTGAGAGAACTGGTGGTGGGAAGAAGATGAGGATGCATTGACTACAAAGAGAAGCTCAGAGCGGTCAGAGTTGAGGTAGACTGGCAGGGAGATAGATTGTAGAGCACCAGAGGCTTCAGAAGTGGAAGCAGAGTTACGGTCATTGACCCAGTGAAGGGTTGTAGAGGCAATCTTGGTTTGGAGCGCTAATGAAGTGAGCTGCAGGCTATTGTCAGAAGCATTGACATCGGCACCTTCGATCTTGAGATCTTTGAGGATAAAGTCGTCCTTGTCGCTTGCAGCGGAACCAAGGCTAACCCGAAGAGTGAGATCTTCAAGAGACCATTTGTGGCGTTGAGCAGCAACCTGACGAGTAGCAGTGATGTATGCTTCAGGGATAAAGAGTCCACCCAGCCATACTTGGAACTGGCTGTAGTCACAATCGAGGCCTCCTTGTGCAATCTCTTCCAGCTGCATTAGGCGGCGGCGGAAATCTGCAACCCACAATGCGACTGAAGTGGATGACGTGACTTTATACTTACGCCAGTGCTTGGGGATCAGACCCTTGTTGAGGCTATCCATGAGATGGCGCAAGTGGTTGGTCTGTTTCTGTTCACCACGGCAGACAGTATGGATATCTTTAAGATCGGAGCGTACTGAGGAAAGCAGCTTGGCGCCGATGGAGCTTTCACGGTCAAATACACGGAAAAGGGGATCAGCAGAGCTGTTGGGAGTACGGGGAAGCAAACTGAGGGTTTCAGGCAGAAGCTTGAGCCAAGATTCAGCTAGTGTTGATAGAGCACGCATCCAAGAAGGAATCAAGGCAGATGAGGATCCTTGAGCCTGTTCTTGGGGTTCTTGAACTTCCTCGTCATCGGCCATGCTTCTCATACGACGAACCTTGGTAACGAAGGCGTTACTCTTCTGGGTCAGCAGCACCTTCTGGGCATTGCTGGGTAGGCCAAGCCAGCTGGGAGGTTCAATGTCAGGCAGGCCGGCACACCACTGAACAAACTGTTCCATCTTAAAGGAATCAGGGATGAGTAGAGGCTGGGGATTGTCATCGGATGACTTGACCAATGCGAAATTGAGTTCATAGCTTTGGGGTGTGAAGAGAGTTTCCACAAAAGAGTCCAAAAGCTTCTGATCAAACTCGTTATCGATCTTACCCCCGTACACAGATTGTGTGAGGAGGGTCCGAATGGCACCCCAGGGGATCTTTTCAGGGGATAGATTGCTGCGGCCCTTGGCAGCCCCATCAAGCCAAATATCAATCGTGGAAATACCGCAAGCAAGATCAGCCTCATTGAACTCATAAGCCTTTGACCAACCCAACGGTACGTAACGAAGTCTCTCCTGGACCACTGCGTGAAGCCAAGCAAGGAGGAAGTGCAGTCGAACTCTCTCAACAGGCCCTTGAGAGTAGCGGGTGGCGGGGATAGTGCGGAGCGAATCATGGAGGTTGGCTTTGATTCCTGGGGGAGGCTCAAACAGAAGAACACGTGAAAGTCGCAGTAGATTGACAGGAACCTTAGGATTGGTCTCCATAGTCAAGAACAGGCGGAATGACTTATGGGGCTTGAGGGAGTGTAACTTCTTTTCGAGTTGACCGAGCCAAGAGGGTGCCAAGTGTACGTTTTTAAGCAACACCCATGTACCGTTCTTGATGGCATTTGTAATGGCCTGGTCAGCCAGGGAGAACCCTTCTGCCGATCCCATCGCAACAGAGGAGCAGCGCACGGAAGCCTCAGAGGCCAGGTTATCAACACGATGGCTGGCATCGTAGCCAGGAACAGAACATAGAGCAACGGGTGTGTTGGGTTTGACTTCTTCAAGAGTAAGCGAGCGGAAATCAAGTTCTGACTGGCTGAAGAAACGAGGACCGAATACACGCTCAACAAAGCTTGAGGAAGCACTAATCAGCTGATCGGGGTGCACGCATTTTACGACCAGCAGCTTGCGGAACAAAGCTTGGGTTTCAGTTTCGTTCTCGGGACCAACCCAGCAGTGAGGGACCGAAGCTAGATCGGTGTAGTCAGCAGCAAAGCTGGTCCAAGCCTCGAGATTCGAAGACACTTGGATGGGCAAGTCATCAAACCCAGCAAGGTTGCTAAGCTGGTTCAAGGCAGACGTCACTTCTTCTGAGAAGAGATCGGACGGGAAAGCCGAGACAGACATGCTAGCGTCAGTAATGATCTCGTTGGAGCCAATAAAGAAACCGTAGTCTTCCTCTGAGATGGCATCAGAAGTGCTGCGGAGGGCTATGTGAGCCAGCAAGGTAGCAAACGTGATGTGATCATCGTGCAGGAGAGTCAACGAAGTGCGTCGGAATGCTTCAGAAAAGAGATCGCGGCTCAGGATGGCGAGACGCGCAGCCTGGTCGGTAACACCCTTCAGGTTCTGGTTATCTCCAAGGATAAAATTAAAGATGTCATAGAAAAAGTCCAAAGAAAACTGATAAAAGTGATGGAGCATGTTGAGCTGGTCCATGACAAAGAAGATCGAACTACATGCTTGGGCGAGAGGTGTAAAGCCTTGCAGCACAGTTTCAACCTCTTGGATGATGGTGTCAGTCTCTTGAACTTTGCGAGCAACCTCGCCAGCCTCACGCTTCAGAGTTTCCAGGGTATCGATCACGGTGTCGTCATCAAGGATGTTGCCCTTGGATTCGCTCAAGGCCTGGAGCAGAGACTTCTCGAGGTGACGGAGGCGCAAGCGGAATTCGCCTTGCAGCTTGACAAGATCTGTACGCTTGCGATCGGTCTCGGGGCTTTCGGTCTTGAGCACCTTGTTAAGGCACTGGCTCTGAAGCGAACCACGGGTCACGGTGAAATTGACAAAGGTAACGCGGCTGCATACATCGGGAGGGAAGTTGACTGATGGATCACGGGTCGACAGGAAGAGCATAAATGCTGGTGAGAAATCGATATCTTGGCCACCCAGACGGATCAACACACGGCCACCGGTACGCCTCAACTCGCGGTTGAGTACAGGGTTGAGGATGGGGTCAAGATTTTCAACGTCCTGGATCAGCAGAGGATTGCCGAAGCGAAGGGCAGATTCCAGATTCTTCAGGAAGGAATCGTCCAGGAAAGATGTGACGGTGATCTTTCGATCCTTGTATTCATTCGCCAAGAAGGCTGTAGCCTGACCAGATGGATCAATGATGAGAGGGTATCGATTAAAGCGCTTCAGCATGATGGCGTTCTCAATGCAAAGGTCATCGGCGGGGAGGGCATTGGCTTGCCATGCCAGACGCTCATCAGCAGTTGACAGATACTCTGTAAGTGAAATATCATGTTTGAACTGGATGTTGGAGCGAACAAGGTGACTGGCCCACTTGGAGAAAAGCTGCTCACGATATTGCTGATCGAAGTAACCGCCATATGCAAGATAGGCAGCTGACAACAGGCAGTCTCCGACAATAGTGCCCATCTGGGTCTCAAAGGCTTGGCTGGAGGATTCCCAGCGCTCTTTTTCAGAGGACAAGCTGCCGAGAAGAGTGACACTGCGGCTGACTTTCGATTTGACACGCTCCATCTCTCCTTTGATGGCCTGAACCTGGGAGATAAGGATGGCATACTCCTCCTTGTAAGTGGCAATACTTGCTTCGAGATCTTGGATCATCTTCTCGATGCTGGAGGCTTGCTTTTGCGTTTCTTGGGCGCTGGATTCGAGGTCGACTACCTCCTGGCGAAGTGGCCCGACCTTATCAAGGATAGACGAGTAGTTAACCTGGGCGATGGCCCATTGTACCAGGGGTCCACAGGCCTTGGAGGCACGGTTGACCGTTTCGAAGTTGTACTCTGACTTGGTCATGTACTCCTTCTTGATGCGCTCACGGATGGCGCGGGTCAACTTCTCCTCGGTGCGGTAGGTTTCGATGCTGGAGATGAAATCGTCACGGCGCAGAATGCCCTGCACAGTCTTCCATCCCTCGATCTTGTGGCCAAGGAGGGTGCAGACGGATTCCATGGCAATCTTGACGGGTAGAGGGGGGTTGGCCATTGAGCGCACCTCAGTGAGGTGGTTCTTCTTGATGTTGCGGACGCTCTTCTGAGCTTCAAGGACAGCAGGCTCGGCGTTGGCAAGGTCCGCCATGACGATGGAGGTACGCTCGGCGATGGCCTTGTTCTTGATTTCAAGCTCGCTCTGGATCTTGATGCTATCCTCCTTCTTTGACTCGGCTTCTTGCTGATCGGCAACCATCTCCTTAAGCTTCTCGTTGGCCTCCCTGTTCTTCTCGTTGAGCTCCTTCTCTTTGAGGGCTAAACTGGCGCGCAGCTCCTCAACTTGCACCACCGTATCGTGCAACTTATCCAAGCCAATGTTGAGATGGCGCTGTTGCTCTTCAAGATCTTCACGCTTCTCGCTGTGCAGCTGTACGTAATGGTTGATGAAATCGAGGTAGTGGCGAGGAGTAACATGGTTGTGTCTTCCTTGGCGCTTGCTGAGTTTGGAATTGACATCGTACAAAGTCATGTGTACGAATACAAAGGCGTTGATCAAAGCATCGCGATGGGTGGGGGGCATGGCCAGATCGCGGTATACGACCTGCATTTCGGTGGGTGGGGCGTAGGTCGATAGGTCCAAGTCAAGGTTGTTGGTGAACTCCTTGCCGACCTGGAAGAAGGCCTGATCGGACCAGTCGCCAAACCAATCCAGCACGCAACGGTTGAAGAGAGCAGGCGAAGTGGCAGCACGAGAGCCTAGGCCACCCTCGGGAGGATTCATGGTGAAGACAACATGCAGATTCTTCATGACTTGCTGGGTGAACCACTTGTAGAGTTCCTCGCCCGAGTCCAGCATCAAACCTTCGCGCTGAGCAGCTTCCTTGCACTGGTTCATGAGGGCAGAGTACTCATCACCCTCGAAGAGACCTGGCACTTCAGCATTGGCAAGGAGTGTATTCATACGCTCCAAGAAACCACTGTCAAGGACGTTCGACTCATCCATGATGAAACATATCTTTTCGCCCTTGCAGCCAGCTCGGCGCAGGACCACCCGCAGGTCCTCGTCAAAGTCATCCCCAGTGTATCTGTTGTGGGCCTTGATTTGGAAGATGCTGAGGCCGTTCATCCAAGCGACAAACCGCGACAATGTTGTCTTGCCACTACCGCTGACTCCGATAAGTAGAAGATGGCCCTGCATCTGACGGAATACACGGTCGATACGCAACACGTGATCGAGGACATCGTTATGCAAGACAAGTGGCACATCCAGCTCCTCCTCATAGAAGACCTTGAGGCGGGCCTTGGTATAGTCGCGCAGCTCATCGCGAGAGATGGGGATGTAATACTTGGACAGCCAGTTGGAGAAGAGGATGGGACGTTCTAGGGCAACTGTCTTATCCAGGTTGGGGAAGTGACGCAGGGCAATCTCATCGATCAGCTCGTCAGTCCATTTGCGTTCCTCTTCATTGACCAGGCGGTCTTGGAACAAGCGCAAAGCTTCATGGGCCCAGATGCGAACCAGACCTTCAACGCTCAGGGCGTCCAGCGGTTTGATGGCCTCGTAGATACCACGCATCCAGCGGGTCAATTCACGCGGAGAATAGATATAATGGGCCTGGATATCTGGCGTAAACCGCTGCTGAGATGCAAGATACACATCAACCATGGATGCGGTGAGTTCGTCTGAATACCCACGAAGCTCAGGAACCATTTTAAGCATAGCGCGGGCGAATGTGCTGTAGATCTGATTGAGTGAAAGCTCACCAGGGTAGTCAACCATGACCAATGGCGCATGGCGTAAGAAACGATGAGTAAGGGGGACACGGCCAGGATCGGTGGGAGGATTACAAGCACCAACAAATTGGATGCGCTCTAAAGAAACCCAGCTCTTGTCCTTGGTGCGCCAGTAGCCTCCGTGCTCGATGAGTTGACGAAGGAAAGAGATGACGCGCTGTGTACCGTACTTGTCGGTTGCAGGCAGATTGATTTCATCGCAGAAGATTACAAGCCATCTGCCAATCATGGTGGGGGCTAGAATAACCCCATTGGGAGTCTTGCGATATTCACAATACTGCTCAAAGGTCTTCATGATAAGCTCAGGTGTGGTGGCGCTGGAGAAATTGAGTCCCACCACTTCCATGTCGGGAAGCTTTCGAAGAGCACTGAAGAGTGTCATCGTCTTACCCGACCCGGGAGGCCCGCAAAGCATGAGAGGGCGATGCTCGCTGAGCCAGGAATACAGAACCTCCTCGTGGCGCACGGTGTCAACAGTAGGGATCACCACATCTGCCTCGGCAACAGTGTGGGTTTCGATATCAATAGTGGGCACCTGTGTTTGCCAGGCAACCCACGAGCCATCGGCAATGGCTACGTCGTAATCGATGATAGCCGAACCTGGTGCGGCAGGGGGGAGCTCAACCGTTGCTATCCCGCGAATGAACTCTCCCATTTCAAAGCGCAACCCGAGCTTGGCGTCACCAGAGAAGCTCCAAACAAGCGATAGGATCAACTTGCGCTGGAGGTAGCTTTCAAGAGCATCAGGAGCCATGCAGTTGTCAATGCTGGATGTATTGAACTCCACTACATTCCGCACAACCTTGTTGAGAAGTGAAAACAAAGTGGTGAGTACACGCATGCGTGTAAAGTCCATGATATGCTCAAGGGTTGAAGCGTATTCGAGAGATTTAGTTACCAGCCCATCAGCTGAGAAGAAGGGTGCAAAGAGGGTAGCGCACTGCACTTGTGTGGTGAGCGCAACGCTCTCGCCATCAGGGCCCTTGACCTGTGAGACTTCTTCCTCTGGTTCAGAAAGCAGCTGACTCTTGAGACGATTCAGATATTGAGTGTACAGCATGGTCAGGCTGACAACGTCGTCACTGTACCAGACCATACCACAGCGGCTTACAGTGGCAAGTGTTGCCTGGCGTAGATCTTCAACTTCAAACATGACGCGCACGTTGGGGGGCAACCCAAGACGCTCGCCGTTGGGAAGGGTGAGGAGGCGGTTGTCGTCAAGAACAGAGTTAAGATTCTCTACCCATTCAGGATCGACATCGCCGTCAAACACGATCCAGTGTCGCTTGTTGCTCTCACCGCGCACGTTATCAAGGATCTTGCGCAGGATATGAGTGAACAGACCGTCAGTCCATTCACGGGTAGTCTGATCTAAAGAGCCATACAGGGCTTCCTTGGACATGGCCTTGGGATCTATGACATACGATACCCCTTCCACTCCGTCCACCTTTTCCATGGCGGCAAGGAGGGTACGCCAGGCGACAGATTTGCCGCTACCAGAGGGTCCAACCATCATGAGACCGTGGTGGATGTTCTGGATCTGATACAGCTGGATGATCTTATCCATCCAGATGGGTTCAGCTACCAGATTGCGCTCACCGCAGACCTTGATGATCTCTTCCTTGAGTCGGTCAAGATCAACCGGTGCATAGTCGACACCTGGGAAAACATCCGTCATCAAGCTACGCAGCAAGGGGATATCATCCGAAACCAGCTTGGGCATCAATGTCTCACGGATACTCTGCATGAGAATCTCCTGCTCTGGGAGCCCTTCGGAAACGCAGTCAATACTGTCGGGGCCGCCACCCTCTTTGATGAGCTCACGCACCTTATGAAGGCGGGCTCTCTTCAAGTTACCAGCGCTGACTAGAACACTCTTTAACGCACGCAGCCCAAAGTCATAATGGGATTGGGGAGAAAGCTGTTCGGCACACAGGACAAACAGAGGCACCACCTTTGAAGCAAGAATCTCTGCGGAGCGGAAGCCCTGGCTATACAGCATGACCTGGGCGATCAACTCACGATCAGGCTTAGTCATGGCCATGGAGCGGAAGAGTTTCTTGAGATTGTCGGGTAGGTTGGAGCGTCCAGCGTAGCCTGGATTCATGGTGATGAAGATGCCGGTATCGCGGTGGATCTTGACGTTCTTGCCGACAAGCTCAATGGTTTGGTTGGCATTGGTCTGTAGCTGCTTGAGCCCAAGCTGGATGGTTTGGATCTGCTGGGAGACGGCACTGAGGATCTTCTCTTCCAGACGATTGAACTCATCAAAACACCCCCACGCGCCAACCTGGCACAGACCAACAAAGATTCGGCCCATGGCCTGGAAATCAAAGTTCTCATCGCAGCAGAACACCAGTACAAAGCGTCCAAGTTGAACCCCCAAAGCCTTGACAGATTCTGTCTTGCCGGTACCAGCTGGTCCAAAGGGCGATCCACCAAGTCTGCTCTCGAGCGCTTGAGTGAGGGTTAAGTAGCACCTATCGGTGAGGGGAGTTTGGACCAGACGATCAGGCACACCAAGATATTCGTAGCCGTAAGCGAATGAAGCATTGGCCATCTTGATGATCAGACACTCTAGTGGATCAGAAGCAGTAGGGTTGAAGTAGAAGCGCATCTGATAGAGCCACTTGAAATCTTCGGAAGAGCTTACACGGTGCTTGATCAAAAGACGAATAACATCCCGCTGATGTACAAGCTCCGTGATGAGATGCTCGCACTTGCGGCGCTGGGTGACTTCGAGATCCGTCAGGACAGCGTCGGCAAGCAGCGTGAGGCCACGTTCGACCAGAGAGGAAGGCTTGTCGAAATGGCCGGTACCACTGGAAGCCTGCGCCAATGCCTCTTCGATGGTCTGAGTCCATATAGCTTGAGCAGATAGAACAACAAGCTGGGCAGGGAACGTTTTGATCCAGCTGAGGAAGGCAGTGCTATCCAAGTCAGAGCCAAGGTAGATGGATTGCAGCTGAACGGTAGCTTCGGTGAGGAGCAGCGCCAAGGACACCTTCATCTCTTTCTCGATCATAGTTAACCAGTCATTGATACGAGGGTTCTCCTTGATGGAGATGGGATGCTTGAAAAGGACCTCTTCGCCATCCTTGGATGCCATACCAGTGATAACGGTGTTGTCGTTGCTGAGGAGGATGTTGGAGATACCAGCAAACATCTTCTTGAAGTGTTTCTGGATGCGGAGCACATCCTTTGAGTTACCAATGATTTCTAAGAGATCTTCGTCCCCAACGAAATAGAAGCGTGGGAAAGAAGACCGCTCCTTTTCCAAGTACTCGCCAAGGGCCTTCTGGATTTTACCAAGCAGATCCTTGAGGCGCTCAAGTGACTTTTGGATGCCAGGCAGGTTGAGCACGTCAAGAACAAAGGGCGATTTGTAGACCTTTTTCATGGCGGTAAGGAACTCGGTATTGATGTTTTGGAAGCGGGTGGTTTCAACAGGCAGTAGATGCTTGATATCGGCACTGCCTGAAAATATACCCTCCAGGTAGACCCACTGGCGCTGAACGTCGATCCAAACATCAAAGAAGAGCACATGGATACGGTTGAGTTTATCTTCCCATGCTGCTGCTTCCTCCTCGAACACCTTGTAGTAAGGGGACATCTTCATGGCGGTGAGGGAATTGAGATTCTCGGAGCATTTGGTCATCATCTCATCCCAGCCTTTGATAAGCCGGCATTTGTTTTGATAGTTGACCAGCTCCAACGAATAGTTGGTCCAAGTCTCACGCACTTGACGCAGGAACTCTTCGAGTGCCATTTCACCCTGTGCCATGACAATCACTTCACGCACGGGAACCTCGTTGGCTTGGAGATCCAAGTCCCAGATATGCCCTAGTGTCATCTCCGAAAGCATAAAGCGCCCCTCACAACGCAATCTCTTGAAAAGTTGTTTCCAATGGCGTTCGCGGAGAGCTTCCGACTTGAGTTCACCCAGAAGTGGGTTGATGTCAAGGTAGCCGTATAGCATTTGGCGGACGTACTCGTAGGCTGAGTATTGACGCATGCGAGCGGGAAACTCTTGGGTATCCTGGATGAACTTGTCAATGTGCTGGCGGATCTTGTGTGGAACGACAGAAGCCCAAGTCGTCTCACGAAGCTCGTTGATGGAGCTCCAGATGCCAGCCAAGGCCTGCCACACCGACTTGAGGTCGCGCATCTCTTCCAGGACGGGGCTTAACCGATCATCTTTAGTGACATCCAAGCTGAGAGCCGCCTTGGCTCCACACACCTGGTCATAGTCGTGTTTGAGGCGATTGAGACGACCCTCGAAGATGTTGAGTGTATTGGTGGCAATGTCGGGCTTGAGGTTGCCTTGGATCGGCTTGTCCTTGACCCATTCAGCGAGCAATTCGGTGATTTTGCCCTCAACTATACGGTCCTGCTCGACGATCTTCATCTGGAGACCAGCCAACTGCTCTTGAATAGAGTTGTTCTTCAGATTCAGGATCTCGTTGAAGGCACTCCATTCGCCCTCAACTTGGTCAACATACACCCAGTCAGCAGCAAACTGATACCGCTGGCGTTCCAGGGTTTTTTGGCCGTGGCGGAACAGATCAATGTCGCGTGTCCAGCGTTCAACCTTTTGCTTCAGATCCTGGACGAACGTGATGAAGGTAACAGTCTCTGTTGTAGAGTTGGTTTCGAGGGAGAAATGTTCCAGCTCCACGCGGGACTTGGAGACGGCGACGTTGAACTCTCGCATGGAGTTGCCTAGCTTGGCACCAAACTCACGCAGAATTTCCTTCTGCCAGGCATCATACTTGGAGTTGACTTTGCTCTGGACGTTTTCGTAGTCTACGATGATTGGGCCAAAGTGCTTCTCAGACTCGGAGTTGTCAAAGGTGGAGCGGGCACGTTTGATTTCAGTCAGGATCTGCTGCCACTTGTGCAGGTCCTCGCCCAGCTGGTTGTAGATGAGCTCGGGTTCAAGGTCCCACAGAGACTGATATTGGAGCCAGATGTTGACATAGTCTGTCACTTCTTTGATCTTGGCCTCAATCTTCTCGTACGCGCCATAAAGAGAATCGTCATCCAGAGTAGTCAAGATGGACATGTAGGTAAGCTCACGTGGATCTTCATCTTGGGACTCTAGGCCTAATTCGTAACGCGAGCTTTGAAGCTTGGGCAGGGCGCAGACAGTGGCGAGCCACTCGTGGAGCTGACGGTACCAGCTTGCGCGTGCTTGCTCGATGGGAGGGTCTAGATACATGACCTGGTTGCGGATAAGGATTTCATAAACCAAGACTTGAAGGGTAGGGCGATAGAGCTTCTCCTCTTCCGCTTGATCATCGAACTGCACCTGCTTCTCGCCCACGCGACGGCGAGCCTTCTTGACAACTTTGGTTTCAGCCATGGCAGGCTTATCTTCGGTGGCGTTCAGGAAAGCATCGACCCAAGCCTTGAGAGCGCGTTGAAGCCTGATCTTCAGGACACCCTGGACCTGGGAATCAAGGTATATTACCCATTGGTCAAGGTTGGAATACGATTCAAAGTTGAGCTGATCAATGTGCTTTTGGATCAGCACCAGATTATGTGCCAGCTCATCCCGCTCAAAGGCACAAGTTTGCAAGGCTTTGAGGATAACTTGGATCTCATTGTTTACACGGAGCACTGCATCCAACTTGGATTGGAAGGAAGCGACAAGCGTGGAGAAGTCGTGGATGAAATCGAGATGGCGTGACTCTGAGAGTGCAAGCTCTCCGCCAGTGAAAGCGACACGGCTATCGTACTGGCTGACAAGATAGTCCCAGCGCAGGGCGATGCCGCGAGTGATGAGCTCCTGGGCATCCTTATAGTACCCAGCTACCAGCATGGCAACTTCAGGATGGGCTTGGACTTGGTCGACCACCTGAGCGTAGGTACGGACGGTCTCGATTAGACTCACAGCATAAGGGTAGAGCCGCTTGACATCCTTGGCCAAGTTGCGAATGGTGTGGGGGACTTGAAACCCTAACCATAGCAAGTTGCGCACTTCCTTAAACAGCGTAATGATTTGACTGTCAAAGTTGATGCCTAAGCGGTACTGGTTATTCTGGGCGCGACTACGAGTTACAGAAAAGATATTTCCAGCAATCTTGTGGTCACGAGTACCGATCTCCTCAGCCCATAGAGTGAAGATGTGACGGGTATCCAGCTTCTTGCGGAAGCTGTTGCTTTCCGCTTCCAGCTTTTGGCCATCAGCGTACATCTCCCAGCCCTTGCCAAGGACGTCCTCGACACGCTTCATGTACATGGAAAGCTGGCGCTCAATCTGTTTGACCCAGATGATGGTGCCAGAAACAGGAGGGATATCGCGCAGCTGACTCATCTGGTGGGCTTGTGAGTTGCGGTATTGGACCTTGAATTTATCGTAGAGACCTTGGATATCCTTCTTGACGCTTTCGATGAGCTGTGTCTGATACTCTTGGATGGCGCCACGGATCTTGGGCCGCACAAAGAGAGCATTGAACTTGGAGAAGACTCGGAACATCTCGTTGGCGTTTTTGGCTGCACCAAGGCGATCACGAAGTTTGATAATGATCTGGTTCTCGACACGTGATACTCGCTCATTATAGGCGGCCTCGGCGGCTACCCACACCTCAGTGCCCTCAGTGGAGATATCCAACACATCAATGTGCTTGACATTCTCATAGGCATGCTTAACCTCCTCGACAGCATTCATGTCGCTGGCTGTAACCTCGTCGTTGCCACCGATTGTCTTTTTGGCAGCTGAAGGGCGCGCCATGACTTTAACGATGGTCGTCTGAAGCTGGTCATGCTGCTTACGGAACAGCTGGATGAAATCAATGCGCTCTTGGAGCTTGACATGGGCCGACTCGAGCTTAAGGTAAAAGAACTTTTCGCCCCGCTTCCGGGTGAGGTCGCGTGCCAAAGTCGTGAACTCCCGAGCGAGATCTTCCCAAGTGCTAAACAGCCTAGTAACGCTGCGCATGATGTGATCAAAGTCACTATAATCGATGTACATGAGACGGCGGGTGCTCAAGATCTTAAGGAGCTGCTCTGTCAAATCACGGCTGATGGCCTCAACGAACTGGATAGACCGGCGGACTGGGTAGGGAGAGTTCTTAAGCTTCTTGTGGAGATGTGCGTGCACCTGGACCAGTGCGTCTGTTAAGCGATCGGCATCAGAGGCGGAGAGCAAATCACTGATGGGGAAATCTTTCATGACTTGGTTGTATTTGGAGACCCTCTCAGAAGCCTCCTGATGGCCAGTGTCAGCGTGGAAACTGACAGTTGCGTGGAAGCGTTTGGCATGCTTAAGGATGTCCAAAGAGAGGACGATCTCGTCGCTGTGGAGTTGATGGTCGATCTTTTCAAGGGCACGCTCCATACTCAGCCAGAAGTTGATCTCCTGGAGAGCTGACCCAGTTGAGGGATCTCTGTTCAGCTTGGTAACCTTTTGGATCTCTTTGATCCATCGATTGACATCTCCTTGAAGCCGATTAAGGAAACTACTGTCCTGAAGCATCTTGCTATCGATCGCATCGACTGTAGGCCGCTTGGAACTTGCACGGCAATCATCAACCGCCTTTTGAACAATGGGATGAATCATAAGAGAGATCTCAGGAATCTCCACACTTTGTTGCAAGTGTAGCAGCGAAAGTTCCAACTCAGCAAACTTCTTTTTTGCCGCCGGGATACCAAGGCTGAGAAGGCTGTCATCGCGCTTGTTACTGAAACCTTCATTGGTAGGTGGGCCCTTGGAGCTTGTAAAAGCATTGAAATATGGGCTGACTGCATGGTGAATAACGGCATGAAGTGCTTCGTAAGGGGAAGCTGAATCCGACGCAGGCCCAGGGAGATTGATCAGCTGGATCTGGCTTTGAAGAGACCGAGAACCATCAAGAATCAGGTTTCTTTTGATCAACGCTAATGATCCAACAACTGTAGGTTGATATGATATTTCGGTCTTGACGGAATATATGAAGTCATTACTTTCCTCTGAAAAAAGTTAGTTCGATCTTAAAACTTTACAACTCACCATTTGGTTCAAGCGAAGTTTTCTCTTTTTGAGCATATAGTACTGGAACTTGGGGGTCGGAAGCGAACTTTCCACAAGTTTCAAAGGTTTCGTCGTTTTGTAGCAGCGAAGTTTGGATGTCTTCGGCAGAAGCACCCAAAGTAAGAGGGAGAAGTTGCGTAACAAAATCTACCATTAGCTTGGGGTCGAAAGAAGCAACTGCAGCTGAGGAGAACCCTGGCTGGCTAGCTTCACGATTATCGCCTCCCTCTTGGGGAGGCATGGATGAAGTAGGGTTATCCTCCTCCATTTAAAAACTAACGTGAACGGTTAAGATCTGCGATAATTTTGAAATAAAAATTAAAAAATGTCTTTTAAATTTTAACAAACTTCGAAAAGAAACATTTTAGGCACCTACCAGGTTGGTATTTAATCTCTCTTTGTAAAAAAACCTGAAAAAAGTCCTTGCGAAATTGGTTATGGCCTCTTTGGCGGTAGGGAGCTTTTTTGAAATGTATTTACAAAGTAAACGCTCTGGTTGCTGGACTGCTGGTTAAATTGGCTACTTTCGCTTTGTGCCACTTACGTGTCTCTAGCGATGCTTCGACTCAACACCGGCTAGCTTCCGGCTTTGGGCCGCTTCCTTCAGAACGGAATAAATTTATTTAAAAGGTTATAAAATAAATATTTGAACGAATCATCCAGTCAGAAATTGGCAGAGGCTTGGCCAAAGCAGTCCTACCCATACTTGTCTGCTTTTCCAGCATCATTGGCTGGGCCCCTAGCTTGGTTGGATTTATCCAAAAATCACATTGGTTTCCTGAATCGTACCTCTTCTAATCTTGTTTAGTAAGCTTCTCCCAATAAATATGCCTAAATACATATCGGCTTGCCTTTAGTTCTGCTAATTAACAGCACTCCATCCATCGAGGATCAACCCCCATTTATATCGCATCCGAATTTCTGCTATTCACGAAGGTTACTTTGTTGGTCTATGAAATCATCAGTACCTCGCTTTTTGATCGAATTATAAGCCCCCCTTCTGGCAAGTAACAATTGATGCTTTAAGTAGAGGAGCGATCTTTTTGACCTGATCGAGCGCCACCTCCCCCTTCCAAGTAAAAATTATAAATCACCCAAAACCACCTACTCTCCTGCACGCTATACAAACCAAGATGCTTCCAAAGGGGTGGCTTAAGAGCAATATGAAAAATCAAATATCCAAACATACAGTAGTTTTCAAAGCTATGGCGCCAAGCCAAAATAGCTCAGATTTAAACAAAATGGACTCAGGTTTAAGCAAGCCTCAAGTTGAACGAGTTTCAGATGGCAAATAATTTAAGTACTTTCAGTGAAATGGTGAGATGCAAAACAAGAAACATAATATCACCAACACAAAATATGAAATTGTATCAAACATCAAACAGTGTAGTCCAAACTAAAAATGAAATACCTTGGTACAACAAGTGAAATAGATTAGGTTGTTCCGGAATATATTATAATCCTATCAGGATTCAGATGAGGCACCAACAGAAGGGCTAATAAGAAATGAAAATAGAGTAACCTAGAAGCAAGATTTCACAAACACAAACAAAATGAAGTCACACAAGATGTGTAGTATGTGCATCCTAGAATAGAAAAATAACATTTTAGCAGCCAATCAACAGCTATCTAGTTTAGGAACAGAGGCATTTTATTGATTTTCAAGGCTCTTTATTTGTGTGCATAGGTTTTAAGAGCTATCCAAATCTGGACTTATAATTACAATAAAATTTAGTCCATGAAATTTTAAACTTTTTCTTTTAGTGACTTTTTGCATGTTTTACTTTACAATGGTTTTTTCTTACAAAAAATTTTTTGACAGTACCAGTGAACAAGACAGCAGCCAAGACAGCTTCAACAAAGGCATGGCTCAGTACATGGAGGCCCTGTCTACACTCAGATCTTTGATGTGAGTAACATGAAAGCTGGCCTATACCTGATTCCTGACTAGAGCTGAGTCAGATTTGAGACGAGTGGCTCTTTTTCTAAAAAGGAGCCACCGTCTCAAATCCAGAAATGAATCTGAGAAATCTTTTTTAAGAAGATTTTCTTGGATTTGTTTTCACACATAAGTGTGAACAGGATTTTTTTTCAAATTTTTTATTAAAATAAAAAATATTGCTGCAACATCTTCAATTACTCTCTCTCGGAGAATTAACGCCCCAAGTAGATCACTGAATGGCTCACCAAATGGTTCACTGGCCAGTCAGTAAACTGGTGGCACCATTATCAGTCAACCATCTATGACGGGGATCACTCAATCCAGGTCCTAAATGGAACACAACTTGATTAAGCCTCGTGACTCAAGAGGAACATTACTCAGATAAGCCCCATTATGTACATGGACAGTATGTGGCTTGTCATGATACTATATATTATTCTATATTCATATCCAATAAAGTATCATACTCTTCTTAAATCTTCCCCTTTTTCCGTTTATTATACTTCTCAGAAGTATAAACTCAACAGTAGTAGCACAGGTAGGTTATCTATACCTACCCAACTCAAAGGAAAAATTTCTCCTAAGAAAAAGACCCAAGCAATGGTACTTTCTAACGGCTGAAGAGACTATGAAGAAGGACAAGACGTTTCAGCAAGTTTTTTTATCTACAACAACATCCTTGTACCCATTGAACAATGCAACACTCTCAAAGCCCGCAGACTGTTACTCACAGTACCAACCACAACAGCACCACAGCAGCCTGAAGATACCCAATATTGTAGTCCAATGCCTGCATATAGCTGAAATTGGCGCCTTTGCGGGACTAAACCAATAAAACACCACTCTTTGGATTAACAGTACACAAAGCAAATTTGAGCAAGTGAAATACCCCCAAAGACTCTGGGTCAGCAAAATTGCCCTCCACGTTACAGGAACCACATCACATTTTGTAGGCAGATGAATAGCCCAACACCCCAACCAAAAGGGATACTTGGAGCTATTCAAGAGTGCATTCCTCAAAAAGTTCTCCATGAAGGATTCCGACATAGTAATCATGACAGAACTTTGAACCTTCAAGATGACAGGAACAATCAAGGAGTACATTGCTGCATACAAAGACCTACATGACCGCGCACCCAATACCATCAACTTTGATGAACCTGGGCCACACTTGGACTTCTACAATGGCCTTCCCACGCACATTAGATGTCAGTTTGATATAACCCGCTGTAAGAACCTTGAGGAAGTATTCTTGAAAGGCAAACACACGGCCCAAAAATCTGACAATCTACATACAACCAACAAGCACAAAGAGAGTCCTTCAGCTAGGAAGGATCCTCAACCCAACAAGCAAAACAATCAAGCCAATAACACTCATCCTTGAACTGGGAATCACACTGCACAAGCAAGCCAGGCAAGCACCAAAGATACCAACAAGATGGAAAAAGCTCAGGGGAGTGCTTAGGCGAGCTGCCCTCCCCAACCTACAAGACTCATATAGGGACCAGGACGTGGATTCAATCACCATGATCCAATTACCCTCCAACAACCCTCTACTGGTGGCCGCCCAAAATGAAAATAAACTCCTTGCTTATCCTTTCTGTTTTTTCAGATATCAGGGCACCACGCTATTTGACACTAGAGCAGACCAATCCCTAGTGACAATAAATTTGCTGACCTCATGAAACTACCAACCACTCAAAGCAATATCAGGAAAGTTATCATGTTGGACAACAGAAGCACACCAGTCACTCAAGAGGCAAAACCTTTCTGCGCCCAAATTGGAGATGTACAAACCACACTCAGTGGCCCATTCATACCAATTCCCAAGTATGACATTATACTTGGCCTGGACTGGATGATAAAGACCAAGCCTCACATTGGCTGGGAAAGTTCTACCCTCATCATACTAAGAGGAGAAGTACACCACCATGTTAATCCAACTTACCTTGATATGCTTATGAGAGACCATGTATTCGTGAAAATCATGGAAACAGAAGAGAAACCTGACCCTAGCAAGATCAATTGGAGTACCTGCACATATGAGGCCATCCACTTCAAGAATATGGAGGCTCAACATAAAAATGGCTACATCTGAGACCAGCTGTTACAAAAGTAACAGCTTCAAGGCCCCGGGCGGGAATTGAACCCGCTCCTAGCCACCAGGCGGGGCTAGCGGGTGGAGGAGATTTGCCCGCACCTGGATTTTTGCTCTTCAAAGAGAATCCAGGTGCGGGAATAATTCCTGCCCTGGTGGCAGCTGAGGGGCCTGTTCTGGGCCCCAAAAGCTACGCCCAAGCCTTGGTGGGTTTGGCTGGGCCTGGACAGGCTATTTTTAGCTGCCCAGTAAACCCAGATCAAGCCCACCCTCCACTAAGTAATTTGGGGTCCCCAATTGGGGACCCCTTTTTTAATCAAGTTCCTTGGGCTCAGGAAAGCCTGTCAATCAAGTCCAAAATGGTGATCAAATTGGGAAAACCCCCATAACCCCAGAAGCCAAACCTGCCAGAACCAATGGCCAGCCAAGCCAAGATGGACCACCAAAAAGCCAAACAACTGTTCCTGAACCCCCCAAAAATGACCATGAAGCAGCCAACCGAACAGAAGAACCTGAGGTGCCAAGCCTTGCCACACAGATATCACCAGAAGAATGCCCAGAGGCACCTGCATGTGAGTAAGTATATAAATCAGAAGCACTTGAAAAAGTTTTGTATTGTCATCCTTACCAAATAAAGTTTTTATGAACCTTTGGTTCACCAATCTGTTTCCAAACATTTTTGATACTCTTCCATCTGCATACACCCAATTGCCAGTACCCACCCACTGGGATAGATAGCCAGACTCCAGTTGACAAAACTGAAGTCTTTGACTACTACTGTCCACCCAGCGCACCATTTGGCCCTGTGCATTTCAATGAGTATCCCCCAAATCCTGACCACAAACCCTGGACCTTGGAGGACTTGCAGTGGCACACCCACCCAAACACACCCAAGGAACCCTGCCAAATTGTCTGTGACGGCAAAGCAATCACCATCTACCCTTTGATCTTCAACAGGAAGTACAACAATCCTGCTGCCTACCTGGTCCCCATAGAACCACCCCCAACACCCAAACCAGCCATCTCAACCCCACCCACCTCTAATGCCACTGGCCAGAGTAGTCAATTCCTGAGAGTGCTTTACCTGGCACTCACAGGATTGATTGACTCTGCCTTGCCAGCAGCTGGACCTTGGGCTGTGGCTGGGAAGGCCCTTTCCTATCTGTTAAAGTTAGGTCTCATCATCTGATGGGCTATGCCAGTATCTGCTTTAACTCCTCCCTCACCTGCTGGAGCTCCACGGTACTCTTGGTATCCTGACACCAGCTATTTAACAAGTTCTTCACTGTCTTCCAAGAAACACTGCCAGGACTACCACCTGACTGTGGCATACTGCATGCAATTTTCCTCAAAGGAAGTGTACCTAAAGCACAACCTATCTACTGTCTCACACCACAAGAAGACAGCACCCTAAAGGCTTACCTTGACAAAGAACTCAAAAAAGGGCTCATACAACCATCAAAGTCACCTTTTGGTGCTGCTGTCAGGATTTACAATTCTTTCTCTCTAGAAACCTGGACCCAGGAGCAGGAATTGAACCCCAAACCTGGATTCCTTTGGGCCGCTGGGCCTATGGACCGCGGGACCGCCTGCCTGTGTTTTTCTGGAATTGAGCTCCCACAAACTGATACTGAGTGTATTGACCCATGTGGTAGAAAGAGAAAAACTAAAGAAATCATTGCACCAAATGGAGGATTAATCACAGCGCCTAATGGAGGCACTGATTTGGCAACTATTAGCTTCATAAACTCAAAGTCTACACCAACAACTAATGAAGAGCCAACCCAGGAAAGAGGCACGGGCCCTCAACCCGGTCCCATGACCTTGACACTAAAGCAAGATAATCAGGCAGCCAAATTAAGATTCCTGACCAATGAAAGAACTCCCGGGCTGAGTGCCATTTTGCCACCTTTGGACCTAAGCACCCAGTTCCCCCGGCCCTGGCCTTCCCAATGCCCTGATAAACCCCCATGGAAAATGTTAAGTTTGGAGGGGGAGTACTATATAGACCCAAGGACCCTGCGCTCCAAAATTATCTCCATTTTCAAATAAAGGTTATGTTAATTTGGCTCATACAGCTATTGCCTTATTTTGTATTTGCTGTCTACCAATTCATTTTGAGATCTCCTGGCCCGCCTGGCCTGCCGCCTGCTGTTTTCTGTCCTCCCAGAGTACCCTTTGGACCTGTCTACTTTACTGACTACCCTCTGAAGTCTGAATACAAAGAGTACACCCCGGAAAAGATACTCAAACTTGATCCCCTGGCCCGCATACAATCTGCAGTTAGATACAACTAACAAGGCCTGTGGATATTTTCAACACCCAAGCTGTTCAGGGGAAAATTCAACTATCTCCTTGCCTACAATCTATCCATGGAACCACCTGTGACCCCAAAACCCATGCCTGCTTCTGCACCCGACCTCCCAACCAATCATCCTGACAAGCTGTTTGGGATTGTGTACATCACCCTCACAGGGGTGATTGACACTATAATCCCCACCGCTGGCCCGTGGTCTTGGGTGGGGAAGTCTGCCTCATACCTTTTAAAGTTAGCTCTCCTCTTGTGGTGGACATTGTCTGAAAAAAACCTGGCCCAAGTTACCCCCAAAAACAACAAACTGGCCGCCCAAGATTGGATCCCTGACAGCTGCTGTCTTCTTTGTAGTAAAGAAAGATGGAGGACTCTGCCTGGTCACTGACTACAGAACGCTCAACAAGGTCACAATAAAGAACAGGTATCCCCTGTCCCTCATTGATGACCTTTTTGATGCCCTGGGGGTCCCAAATCTTCACAAAAATTGATTTGGCAGCAGGTTACCATCAAATTAACGTGAACCCTGAAGACATTCCAAAGACCACATTTAGAACTAAATACAGATCCTTTGAATGTGTTGCTCTTAACTTTGGCATAACAAACACTCTCAGTACCTTTGTGACCTTAATGAACAAAGTTTTCAAGGAACACATCAGAAAACAAGCAATTATCTACCTGGACAACATCATCATTTACAGTCCCAATCTGAAACAACACTGGAAAGACGTCTGGCTGGTCCTCCGCACCCTTGAAGAAAACCAACTGGTTGCAAACCATCAAAGTGCAAATTCTTCTCAACGGAATTCCCATTCCTTGGTCACATTATCAGCAAAGACGGAATCAAACCAGACCCAGACAAGATACTCGCCATAACGGAGATGCCAGCTCCAAGAAATAAGAGTGAACTCCGCACCTTCCTTGGAATGGTAGTCTACATAAGAAGGTTTATCCCTGATTGGGATGCCCTAACAGCCCCCCTGTCTACCATCATGGGCAAAACAACCAAGTTTCTCTGGACACCACTACGTGATCAACACTTCCGCCAACTGAAGGAACACATGGTCACTACCCCTATCCTCCAATACCCAAATTGTGAGAGAATCTATGAGCTAGAAACCAATGCTTCTGATTATGCCATAGAAGGAGTACTCTGTATCCAAACGGCAGAAAAGGACTTCTTTCCCATGGCATATGAATCAAGGAAGTTTTCTGACAGCAAACAAAGATATACCATACATGACAAGAAGTTGGTAGCTGTCATACACTGCCTCATGAAGTGACAATGCTACCTGGAAGGAGCCCAAACGTTCAAGGTACTCACCAACCACAAGTTGCTGATATTCTTCAAAAGACAACAATACTTGTCAAGGAGACAAGCCAAATTAATGATTCTCATACAGAGATACCCCATGTAAATCAAATATAAGCCAGGCAAAGAAATGCTTACTGCAGATGCCCTGTCAAGGCTATACAGCAAACACGTCTTCTGCACTGATGGCGACCCCAACTGGACCATGTTAATCATGGGGAATCTCCAGGAAGGGTTCCCACCTGGCACACCAATGAACATCCAAGAGAAGGCCCTTAATAACAACCATCTGTTCAAAAACGTATATGATACACTACACCAAATACTTCCAAATGGTGACATTGTACCCTACGTCCTGTCAACTCAAAAGATTGACACAATCCTCCAATATCACAGAGACCTTGGACACACCCGCAGCAGAAACTTGCATGAATACCTCAAGACACACTACTGGTGGCCCAACATGCTAGATGATATCAGAGAGGTACTGGAACAATGAAAAGTTTGTGAGAAGTACGCCCAAACCAAAACATCACCCAAGTCTGTAGTACCCATATCCATCACACAGCCCTTCAAGGTATGGTCACTGGATATTGTGGGACCAATGCCTGGCAAAAATAAGGGCAAGAAGTACATCATCACAGCTATTGACTATGCAACCAGGTGGCCCGTGGCGCAAGCCACTAAGGAACACAAGGGCAACAATGTGAGACAATTTATTGGGAAAGAAATCATAACCAAGTTTGGTAAGCCTGACCTCCTAATCATAGATGAAGGCATCAAACTTAAAGACATTGTCACCAATATTTACCTTGCCAAAAATAGAATAAAACACATCACAGCCAGCCCATATCACCCCAAGCAAATGGACAAGTAGAACAACTAAACGGCGCTTGTAGAAGCCCTCAGTAAGTTATCTGCTAACAATCCAAAGGCCTGGGTCAACATGCTCCCAACTGCGCTCATAGTCTGTAGAACAAGAGTTAACCACAATATGGGCAAAAGCCCTTATGAACTTGTCTATGGACAAAAGCCCACTCTTGTTAGTACATCCGCAGGACCACAGTTACCTCTGCCCAAAAAGGTGCCAGACAACAGTGACCCCAACATACTACAAACCAGGAAGGACCAAGAGGAAACAGAACACCAAAGGGTCAAAAGGGAAACAATCTCATTGCAACAAGAGAAATTCCAAGTCAGGACAAAATCTGGGTTGTCAACCACAACCAACACAAATTGGACCCAGGACTGCATGGACCAGGCATTGTCATGGAAGTCAAGCCCAACAACACCTACCAATCAAAGGAATTGGAGCTTGGATGGAACTAAAACATATGGGTCATTATTTGTTAGATTAATCTGTTTCCTATTAACTGTGCTACTTAAAACTTTAAAATTTTGTTTTAATTTTCTTATCAATAAATTTAAATAATTACAACAATTTTATCAAAATAAATCTTATTTAATCCTTATAATATAAAAACCTATATTAAATTAATCATTTTCTACTTACAGCTAAATTAAACTGTATTAAAAGCTAGTAACAATCTTATTTCATATACCATTATTTCTTGAAAGCTGATTAGTACAAAATGACATCATTCTAAAAAGAGCAACCTAAAAATACAATAAAAACTGATATGATGCTTTTTGTTGGAAATCAAATTGTTGCCTAAAATCTTAGCTTTTTTAAAATATTTAATTTAAAATATAATAATTTTTGAATCCCTCTTTTTAAAAAGAGGGCAGATAGCTTTTTTGCATATTTAATAAATATTAAATAATTTTGGATTTTTTAAAAAAATCTAGTAAAAAGTTAAAAAAAACTAAAACTAAAATTAAAACTGAACTTTTATTGAAATTTCAGTGATCTCATTTAGCATAAGTAATTTATTCTTAAGTTAGATTTTATAGAAAATATATAATAAGAACTTATAAGAGAGTAAAAGTTTTTCTTTTCAAAATTTTAAGTATTTAATATTAATAAAATAGCTTTATACAACTATTTAATAAAATTATATTTTTATACTGTATGCTAGAGATAATATGTATAAAAAATTCAAACATAAAAAAGAATGTATCAAAATCTTGCTTTATTTAATTAAATTTTATAAAGGTTAAAATTTATTTGAACTAAATGGAAAATGATCTTAGTCATTGTATCTATAAAAATAAGATACAAATTTAATTATACAAGCAAATATTTATATGTGATTAGAAAAACATTTTTGTTTTGATAGATTTAAAATATATAAAGTTCATTTTTTAAGAACTGTTAAAGGTTATAATAAACTTAAGTTTATTTAAAAAAAGGTTTTTGAGTTGGTTACTAAAAGTAAGCTAAATAATGATTTATACTTTAAATTTAGTTTACTGATTAAAATATCATACTTTAAGAGTTAATTAGCATATTTTATTTCAAATAATAATTTTATAAGCTTACATTCAAAGCCACTTCAAGATACTAAATTGGTATTGAAATATAAAGTTGCAGCACAATTCCAAAAGCTGAGATTAAGGGCTTTCTAATGATACTAGTTTGAGCGAGATTGAAGTACTATTTGCGGAAATATCAACAGTTAACCAGAATATAAAAAGGGGTAAATAAACAATGATATCAGACTTCAGGGGTGATATTGATAAATTAAGGAGATCAGTTGGGGGTCAGTTGGGGATTTATGCCTGTAGTGCAAAAGCTCAGCTAACATGGTATTTAAACAGCTCAACTTTACAGAAATTTACTTTACAATCTACACCTTTACTCCTCTCTGATAACTGCACATCTATTTCCAAGCAAGAACTGCCTGAACCAAGCCAAGGAACCCAACCACTATCATTATGGAACCTATCAAGTTTGCACCTCAGATGACACCCTTCTTCTCACTGGGGGCTTCTACTAAGAGAGAAAGAATCTCTATGCTTAAACAAGCATTCCTTTTTACTGCTGGCAGTGATCTTAACAGCTTTGTTGAGCATTTCTTATTAAAAACAGAGTTTGGAAAAAGTACCTTCTTACCTGTCATACAAAATTCTAAGACAGATGATTTCCTTAACAACCTAAAGGAATTGATGTCAGAGTCCCCTGCCAAGCACCTTCCTTCCCTAAGAGCATTGGTTACATCAAGCTACAGTCTGAAAGAGCTTTGGGATTGTGGATTTAAAATGACAAAAAATGAGTATTCATATTCTAAAAAAATAAAAAATGCTAAAAAAGCATCATTAAATTCAAAAAATAAAAAAGGAAAAAATGATTCAGTAAAGAAAGAAAACATAAAAAATATTTTAAAACATATATTAAAAAATTCATTTCCAACTAGCCAATTCACTAAAAAATCCCCTGGATTGATTTATGAAGAATTACAAAAAGAGTTGAGTGAATACTCAACTAAAATAAAATACTCATTATTGAAAACAAAAAAGAAATTTACAAAGATATGAAAATAAAAAACAATATTTCTATTTCACTTTCCACTTTTTATAAGCTTATTCCTAATAATATAATTAAAAGCAAAAAGCAAACTGATATGTGTAACATTTGCAACTTAAAAAAGTCATTAGAAATGAAGAAAAAGGATTTGAGTATAAAGAAGTTGCCATTGCCTAAATCTATTAAAGAAAATTTGGAATCTATTGACCTACATGAAAAGTTTTATAAGCATCAAAATAAAGAATATATTAGTGATATAAATAATCTTGATAATAATTCATGTGTTATAGTAATAGACTATAAAGAAAACTTTAAAATAGGTGGGGGTCCTATAGAGACAAATAATTGTTTTTATGAGAAAATACCTATTTCTTTATTAGGATTTGCAATTGCTTTTAAAGAAAATGAGAAAATTAAATATGAGTATCATGACTTTTTATCTGAAATTTTATCTCATGACTCTTTGTTTTCAGGTCAGTGTTTGATAAGTCTGCTTAAAAATAATAAATTTAAGAATATTAAAAATATTAAAGTTTGGACTGATAATGGTAATCATTTCAGATCTTATGAATTCTTATATTATCTTTTTAAAGAGGTACCTAAAATTATAAAAGGAACAATTAAGTTTAATAGATTTGTTGAGTGTCATGGCAAAAGTATTGTTGATGGTCATTTTGGTGTATTATCTAAAATATTTAAACAAAAGGAAAATGAGATGTATATAAAAAATATAAATGATCTCAAAATGGTTTTTGAGAGAGAGGAAGAAAGAAAGGGTCTATATGAGACACTTGTAAATAATTCAGATGTTTCCCAAAAAATCTTTTTTCACATCTATGATAGAAAATCTAGGCCTAAAAAAAGCTGGCTTGAAGTCAAAGCATTTTATGTTAATCTTTCATATTTAATGAAAGATGGTGAGCTGTATGTTTCACCTTTGACATTTGAGGATGTTAAGGAGTACTCCAAAATAAATTATTGTGCAAAGTTCTGCACAGATGACAGAGAAACAAAGAGAGCTGATACTACTAAAGGATTAGTAGGACATGTTCATGAAGTTGGACGCATAACAAAAACTTATATTTCACATAGGGTAAATAGTCTTTTAAATACAACAACTTTTTTTTCTAAAAATAACTAAGAAATTAATTATATGAGCCAAAGATAGGGTAATAGCAATTATAGCTTTGGGGCTGCTATTACTCTCCCATGCAACTCATATATTTAATTCTTGGCTTATTAAAATAGAAAAAAGGGTTTTAGCAAAAAATACAGCTAATAGAAATAAGATTTATTTCTATTATTTGTATATTTTACACTATTAAACTTTTCTTCAGTAAACTAAGCATTATACTAATGTTCAAAAAACATAAGTTTATGACTTAAATGATACCAAAGAAGTTAAAAGGCTTTGAAATGCTTAAGCTGGCGCCTTGGCTTAATCTAACAAATAATGACCCATATGCACCACAACTGCCTCCGCCTGCGCAAAGCAAGAACAGCACAACAAAACTCCAGACTCCCTGTTCCCAACGCCAAACTGGACCAATACCAAGCATGCGTCCCCGACACTCTTAAGAAGATCCCAAAGGCTCTGCCTTCCAGCACCCCAGGGGGAGATGTCACAACATTTTCAATTAATCCCTCTTGGGGAATTAACACCCCAAGTAGATCATCAAATGGCTCACCAAATGGTTCATCAGCCAGTCAGTAAACTGGTGGCACCATTATAAGTCAACCATCTATGATGGGGATAACTCAATCCAGGTCCTAAATGGAACACAACTTGATTAAGCCTTGTGACTTAAGAGGAATATTACTCAGATAAGCCGGCAACTGTGGTAAGTTCAAATCCCTGATGATTGACTCCCTTAAACTCAACTCCCTGGTAGTTGACACTATAGTAAAGTGAGAATTCAGCTTTTGCCCTGATTGACAACTGGAAATTGACACTTTTTTAATTAATGGATCTTGATGTACTGAAAACTTTCAATATAAAAATTAAGCCTTAAAGCTATGGTATACTAAAGTGACCCCAGAGAGCTCAAAAATGCCATAAAAACAGTACCCTAATAAACTTAAATAAGGATAAATAGGCAATTATTTCTCATTTTACTATGTAATTTACACTCCTCATTATAGAAATATTTTTTATTACCATGAAAATTAAAGTTCCAATGAACAGAAAATAAACAAAACCACAAAAAATAAAGTTATACAAAATATGAAGAAATATTAATATTTATTTGATATAGTTTATATAAGCACAACTGTGAATATCATATGTTTTATTTGGAAATTAACAAAAATTAAGATATTTCACTTACTTTCAACTATAAATATTCATATCAAACTTACCATGCATACATAGAACAATCACTTTTATCTAATTAAATTAAAAAAAACTTAAAAATTAAAACTAAAAACTAAATGATCAAAGCTAATAAGTAAAAATTAAAGTTAAAAGTAAAAATCATATAACTGAGCAAGCAAGCAAGTTTATTCCTCATCATTCTTTCCCCGTTTCATTTTGGCCCCTTCAAGGAGGGCAGTGGCAATAAGTTAAAGCTGCTGCTTAAGCTCAGAGGCCTTGTATTTATGCTTAGCCGCACCCTGGATGGCCTTGGTGAAGAGGGTACAGCAGGTGGTTGGCTTGGTGGGGGGGACGCAGTTGGAGAGATCTTGGAGCTTGGAGATTGTTTTCTCTTGCTCATGATGCAGGAGAGAGAAGAGCTTATTAAACTTTGGATGAAGCCTAAATTTGGCCTTGAGGTGTTTGTGATAAGCCTCTAGCGCTGAGGTAGTCTTGAGCTCACCATTCACTGCCGCCCAGTACACATTCCAGCTGGCCTTGGCATGGGCCTTGCCTTGCCTCTGTGTGACAACCTTCCCAATCCACTGGGGCTTGAAGTACTCAAGGAAAGGCTTGAACTTTGGGTGCTTCACTATGTAGGGATCCTTTGAGAGCACCTCAAACCCCTGCATAGTGTGTTCTGGCTTTAAAAAAGCCAAGGCACTAAATTGTGCCAGCACAAATCTGCAGGTGTCCAAAGTATCCCTCTGGCTCAAACTACTAAGCTCGGTGTGGGCCTGCACATTACAAGCAACTGCCTGGCAGAAGTGGAAGTGGCACCCCTGCACCTCCCCAATGAACAGCTGCTCAAATGCATTGAACTGAGCAGGCTCAAAGTCCATAATGCACATCCAAGGCCCAAGAGCTCTTAGCCTTGCCTTTTCCTCCAAGTCCAGGGTGGCCTGGTCCTTGTCAGAGGCAGGTGGGTTGGCGCAGGTGTGGGGGGAGTCTTCTTGGATTTATCATTGTCAGCAGGAGGAAGGAGGGCAATTGCTTGGCAGAGGATGGAGAACACATGGGTATAGATGGCCTCAGTGGCCCCAGGAAGAAGAAAGAACGCAAGTGGAATCACCCAAATGTCAATCTGGGCATGAACCATCCAGAGCTGCTTGAACATCCAGGGGCAAGTGGCAAAGGTACCGTCAACTAGCCATGTTGACGCCCTTTTCAACTCCATCAGATTCTGCTGAGTTGAGTAGCAGATTATGCGGTCCTTGGCAGCAGGCCCGTTGTCATGGAGCAGGAAGCGCTCCCCACTTGGAAGCTGCTTAAGCTCATGAGTGAGCGTGAGCTCCGAGAGAATGTACAAAGCCTTGGGGGAGGGGGATTGGTGGCAATACACTTATTGCTTATGAACTTAACCAACTGCTCCTGTGTTGGTACCAACTTAAGATTGTTGGGTTTGAGATGTTGCAAAGCCTTTATGGCCAGATCAGAAGCCCAGAGATGAGAGGATGTGGGTATTACTTGAACAAGGTACCATTATAACATCTGAGTGATTAGATGATTGGGGGGCTCTCAAGTGTGCTCTCCCTTCTCTGCTGTTACTTGCTCCCAGCCCTTGGTGTTTAGCTGGGCCCCGCAAGTCTTATCCTTGCAGACAAAGTGCTTGCTCTTGGTCTGCTGCTTTTGGTTATTGCAATTAAAGATGTAATTGTCAGCAACATAACCAGGGCCGCCCTTTACAGACATGATTGGGAAGTAATGGGGGAAGCTCTTGGGAATTTTAAGCTCTCTGTCCACATTACAGATATTGTGGATGGCCAGTGGATCCCAAGCCACATGACCAGAAGCTTTAAACTTCTTGGAGTAATCCTCCAGCTCATCTTGGGGGTCAGATGAGGAAGGAGGGGAAGAGCCATTGGGAGGGGAAGGGGAAGGATTCCTTGAGGCCTGCTTGGATGCCTCATTTTTCTTATCAGAAGAAGAGGTGGGCTCCTTGGCAGCCTTTACTTTCTTGGTATGCCACTCCTTGGTGGGTTTGGAGTCAGCCTCTGAGTGGTAAAAGGAGTGGATGGTAAGATCACCATCAGATTTATTGGTGGAGGAATTTTGGGGGAAAAGTGAAGGGGATGTGGAAGATGAGGGTGGAGGGGGGAGGAGTAGGAGTAGGAGGAGATGGAGTGGGAGGAGATGGGGTTAGAGACTTTGCCTTTGCAGGCTTCTTGGCATGCTTGGGAGTGGAGGCAGTTTCTTTGGAGCCCTTGGAGTATTGGCGCTTGGGCTTTTGGCTGTTCTTGTTTGATTTTGTCTAAAGAAGAGTTTAGCATTGTAAATAATAGAAGTATGAAAGATAAGAAACAAAGAGGTAAAAAAAGCAAAATTTAAATGAAAAGTATGCAAATGAAGTTTTATTTATCAAGAAAAAACACAAAAAAGTAAATATAAGCAAAATAGAAACTAGAAGTATAGATATAAAGGTTAAAACATAGAAAATAAGTGAATTTATTATGAAGCATCAAAGATGTTAGGTTCAGCATAACATCTTAGTGTTAAATCAATGTAAAAGTTTAATTGAAAATCAAAAAATATGAAAATTATATGGAGAGGAGCAGAAAAAGTAGTAGATTATAATAGCAAAAAAATAAAAAAATTATTATGTGGAATTTTTTTTATTGAGAGTTGAAAATTCAAAACATAGTAAAGTGTCAAGTTTGGCACTGTCAATCAGCTGGAAAAAGCTGAATTCTCACTGTTGAGTATTCTGGAGTTGAGCAGAAACATCAAATTTACTATGTTTTTTACATATAAAACTTGCTTAAATTTAAACTGGGTTCAAAAGTTAACCCAAAAGCAAGGAAGTTTTGTATGCTCAAAAATTAAAAAATACAACATAAGTTAAAAAATTAAATAAATGGGAATGTGTTTATTAGTGTTTGAGTTATTCTGGGAGGAGCTGGGAGTGAATTATTTACCAGTGTTGGTTAAAACGTTAAGAAGCTCTCTGTACTAATCCCCAAGTTAAAGTGTCAAGTGGGTGAGTGTTGAGTGGCGCTCATAGTGCATCACATATTAATTTAGCCTTAATTCTGAGCCTTTGATTAGTTAAATCCAAAACCAATCAGGTGTCAAGTGGATAGAGTCAAACAAAGAAGGTGTCAAGTTTCAGTTTTTTTATAAATTACATATGAAATCTCTTAATAAATTGGGCTTAATTTATGTGGCACCACTTAATCCAAAAACCCAGGAATGACATAAAGTAAAACAAGTGGGGTATTTGATTAATATCTATGCCACTAAATCCAGTATAGTGGTGCTTGGAAGCCTAATCAACAACTATGGACACTAATAATAAAAATATAATAGTAAATAATAAATTTTATATAAGCGCATATGTATTTTATTAATAAAATTAAAATTTGGCTTAAAAAGTGTCAAACTGGTCACTTTTTGGTTTAGAGTGTTGAACACAAGTTTTTTCATTTCTATTAGTAAATTTACTTATAAATTGCCCCTTAAATTGGTATTTTAGCTAACTGATTTATTAAACAGAGTCAAGTTTAAGTAAATTTAACCTTGATTTTTGGGTTTAAACCCCTAAATTAATAGTAAAAATTAGCTTAAAATCAGTTAAGCCAAAAATACTAATAGATTCACATATGCGGCACTCAACTCCCTGGTACTCGACAAAGTGTTGAGTACCAGGGAGTCAAGTTTAAGGGAGTCAAGCTTACCACAGTTGCCAATAAGCCCCATGACCCCCATGATGTACATGGACGGTATGTGGCTTGTCATGATACTATATAATATTCTATATTCATATGCAATAAAGTATCATACTCTTCTTAAATCTTCCCCTTTTTCTGTTTATTATACTTCCCAGAAGTATAAACTTGACAATATATTTTTTTCTATTTTTAAAAATTAAAAAATTAAAATTTCAAATTAAAATTTTGTTTCAAATATATTTTTACTTATTTAATATTTATAAAAATCTGGCTCATCCAGAAAACAGGAAGCCTCTGGAGGCCTTTTTTTCTGAAATTTTGGATTCCTCTACCATATGGAAATCCAAAAGAATATTACAGGAAAGAGAGGATGGGACAATTATGGCATTTGTCATAATTGTTCCTTTTTTGGGCTGACACAGCCCTATTACTGACCCATCTGGGTTTGACTTGGTTGCTAATTGCCAAAAGTCTAGCTCTGCTCCCACCCCCTTTTCTAACCCCACACCTGGCATCAGTCAACAAGCCAATCACAATGGCAACCCTGGTTTGGAACAACTGTCAATAAATAGCTAACTTGCTCCTGCACCAGCCAATCAGGCTTCAGCATCTGTAATTCAGCGCCTCAAGCACCAAATTATCACCACACAAATTCTACAAAAAATTTGTGGCACTAAACCAGTGTAGCCTAAACTGAGAGAAATTTTCAACCAATTGTCAAAACAACAGGCTTGACTCACCAGCAAGGTTCCAAGTAAGTGGGTTTTTGACCCGCAACCCAATTATCCAGTCACTTGAAGCCAGACTAGGAAGTCAACTCAAATTTCCAAATCAAACAACATGAACAAATGATGATCCCTTACAATGGATACCTTTTTTTGGCGCTTGACTCATTACCAGGGTCAAGCCACCCCCTTCACCATCCCACCATGTGATCAACACAATCATGTCCCTGTTATCCATGAATCACAATAACTATATAATCATTATCTCTCAATAAAGAATCTTATCTAGTTTCTAAAAAATTTTCCATTTGTAACTTTGATAAAACAGCACAGTTACAACAATTAAAGTTTATCCAAGCCACTATCATTGTCAGGGATTATACAGGCTGTGGGTTTTGTGGGAAGAGCCCACCACAATATTAGAGCTAACTTAAAGAGATATGAGAAGAACTTCCCACCCAGAACCACAGGCCAACAGCCAAAATTAGAGTGTCAATCACCACAGAGAGAGTGATATGCACAATTTCAAATAGCTTATTTGTGTGATCCAAGGAAAGTTCAGGTGCAAACACAAGCATTGGCTTCAGGGTAATTAGAGGTTTCATATTCAGTTGGTATGCAGTCAGCAAGTTGTACTTGTCTCTGAATAGATGGGGCTTAGTGTAATGCTAAGGGCTTTGTCTGTTGCATCTTGCTTGCAAATTTGACTGGGCCAGGAGATCTTGTTCAAGTATATTCTCAAGGGTAAATTCCTTGTATCTGGGCTTCAAAGGGTATTCTGTAAAGTGAAAGGGACCAGAGGGGGTACCAGGAAGACAATAAACTGTGGGCGGGGGAAGGAGGTCTGGAAGATCTTGAGCTGAACTGATAAATGGCAAGAACAAATTAGGGCAATAATTGGGAAAACTAATGTCTCATAACCTTTTATTTAAAAATGACAATAAAGTCTGAGTACAGAGTCTATGGGTCTATATAGTATCCTACTGCCATAATTTACATTTTCCAACTGGAGTTCATCATAGGGTTGGGAAATATGAGATCAGGTGGCCAAGACACCCAGGTTTAGGAGCAGCAAAATGGCCCTGCTGCTGGGTGTTTTCTTATTGGTCAAAGTTTTATAAAAGGTTTCTCAATCCTTTTGTTCTCAATTTGTGATCATGGGAGCAGACTTATGGCCCATTTTTCTTGCAGTGATGGCTCTTGATTGGCCAAAAGTGTAGACTTCAAACTCATGAAGCTAATGGTAAGAATTTTTTTGCCTCTATTAGGCAATTTGTTTGATCTTTTGTTTTGCGCTGCTGTTTTCAAGGTTTGGCTGGTATTATAATTTAGATTATCATACTCAGTCTCAGCTCAAGGGGGCTCAATCCCAGGAAAATGCAGGTGGTTGGCACATGAGTCCTTAGGGCTGGCAGCCTGCAGGGAATCAGGGCCAGGGTTTGAATTATGGTCTTGGGCCTGGGTTTCAAGGGGAAGAAAATTGTCAATCCTGACAGTCATGACAGAATTCAACAACTTCATAAACAAAGAAAATGAAATTGGGATGTCCAAGAAGCAGAAAAAGACCCTTGAGTCTCTGACAACCAAAGCATACTAAATTATGCTTGATCTTCTATAGCAGGACCAAAAGCTTTTCCTGACACAAGTTGAAACCAGCATTCACATCATGCCATATGAGTATCAGTGTATATAGTAAAGCTCTAGATTCATGGCAAGGTGACCTTAGTAAAGTGGTAGGACAGGGCTTGATCCTACCCTAATGCACATTATTATGGCTGTGCTCTAGTGCAATAAGGCCAATTAAAAGTCATGGAACCTTGGCTCAGCATATGTTCAGTATTGTACTGGCTATGCACATGGAGGGTCCTCAGACTTGAACCCAAGATATGGTTGTTTAAATTGTATTGGGATAGGTTACAGTAGTGTTTCTCATTATAAACACACTTTTAGCCTTTTGAATCTTTTAAAAGTAGTAAGGTGGCCTCAGTTTTAGAGTTGACTAATTTTAGTGGGGACAAATGTGATGACAACAAGGATTTTTTATATGATTCACAATAGTATTCACTATTACCTGATGCTTGATCAGTTTATCTGATGGCGTCATGTTTGCCTCTTACTACAAACTATCCATTGCTTTTGACAATTTTTTGGAACCAGGAAAAATCAAATAAAACTAAAGGGAAAATGTCAAAAAGAGGACGTTTATAGATGCATTTCTGGCTGTTTTGGCCAAAAGTTCAGTCTATTATCAGATAAGCCCTGATTACACCAATAATTATGATCATAGCCAGATTCTCAGTGGATTACTCAACTCCTGGAACAGCTTAATTTCTATTATTGAGTTTTCTTGAGCAACCAGATGGAGAATAATTACTATGTCATCAAGACATTAAAATAATGTGGGCATCAGACACCAATTTATCCAGCTGATTACACAAATATCCATCTAGGTGATATCATGTTTTATAATATTGGGGGCATTTTCTGGGAGTGGAACCCACAGTCTTTCAATGATCTATGTATTGGTATCCAAGATCACACTTCTCTCTTTGGTTGTCAGATAGTGGCTTGCTTGTTTGCTCAAATGGTTTTCCATGTGAATAAAGACAGCCAATCACATAAGAATCAGTGCCTCACACCTTGGTCTACAGCTGCCTACTAACCAATTAAATCAATGATAGACAATAATTAGACTGAGCTTTATATTTCAGTCTTCACACACAATCCACTCATTTCACCCCACCACCACTAACCCCCACATGCCAGTCCCTCTCACCTAATCCCAGTCTCAGACCTCCCAAGCCAGCACCACCTCTACTTCTTTTTTACTACGTTAATCTGTCTCATAGGCATCACTCTTTAAACCCCAAATGAATTATTTGCTGCTAATTTTTTATATTTATAATGTTTTATCCAAAGAAAATTATTTAATTTCTCTTTGTTTCTGTTTTTTCTTTATGTTTAGTTTATTTCTATAAAATCATATGTTTACATGCTGTGTATCTAGATCCAAAACATAGTTATTTTTAGCTCCTTAAGCAGCCTCTTATGAAAGAATTAACTACAATCTAGTGATCAGCTAAATTTAATTTAGAAAATTATATATTTATTATATTTAGAGAAGTTGTCTTTGAACCAAATTCAACCTCCTAATGTTAAACTTTAAGCCAATCAGGAGCCAAATGAGAAAGTGATTGTTGTGATATAAAGGGTCATTCAATAATTCTTTGATGCATGTGCACTAATTAATCTGAATGACTTGTTGTTTTGCCATTGTGTGTCATTGCTGCTGTGATGAGTTGTTTGTGAACTAGTTGTCATGAACCGGCATGACACTGTTATTCCCAAAAGTTGCGTTTTAACTACCTGGGCTGATAGAGCAGATCCTTGCCGTCAAAATGACCCCTTGATAGTATCCCTAGGTAAAATAGTTCAGAAGTTAATCAGAGTTGAACATTCAGCCTGGGAGAACTCATTGATACGTCCCAAAAAGGAAATGTAATTAGGTATTGGGCCTACAAAGACAACAATTAACAATGTGCAGACAAATAATAGTGTATCTCAGCTGATACTGATTGGATTTGGACGTTCTTACACTCAAATTGAAGCCACAAAGCAGGAGCTTTGATTTAAGCTATTTTTTTGACAATAAAAAAGCAAAGCGTGAAGTTCAAAGATTCTTAAAGGAATATAATGCCATACAATCAGCTGATGTTGAAAACCAAGAGATTGGGTACTTCAGTTTTTGATATAACTCAAGTTGTCTTGCTTTTGACTTTGAATTGAACTGGATTTTTGGTTTTATCTGGTAAATAAAAAACAGTAAACAAATAAAAAGTAGGTATTTATTGATATCTTGGATATTTGATGATCACAAGATTATATGCTTGGAAGGGATTGTGGGTGAATAAGCCATATTCATATGACAGGAAAGGGGTTAAATCAGGTGTATAAGGAACTTCTGTTTGGAATTGTGCAGCTAAATAAATGTGAATACAATGATCTAATAACACTTCCCCTCCTAAATAAGTCTTTCAAAGGCTTTAAGGCGGGATCCATTTACAATTCCGGGGATGGCAACTCCATCCATGTTGACCAGGCAGTAATTGTGATTGGGTAGCACTTCTACTACAATGAACGGTCTGGACCATTTGGCAATAAATTTATTCAAATGGCTTTTGGAAAGATTTTTGAAAAAGAAGAGGACTGGTTGCCCTATCTTGAAAGCTTCCAAGCCCTTGAGTTTCTTGTCATGTTGCTTTTTCATTTGTTGGGCACGTTTGATTATGGCTTGATGGGTGTTGTCACAAATCTCTTGAAGGAAGGATGTTCTGAATGGATTGGGTAGTCCTTATACTTTGCTTGGTGTGGTGAACTTAACTACAAAAATTCTTCATAGGGTATCTGGTTAGTGAAAGAGTGGATTTGAGAGCAATAGTTCCATAATGCGCTGACTAGTTGAGTGTCCCAAGTGCTAGGCTGATAGTTGGTGCATTTCTCCAATGATTGTATCAAGGTTTTGTTGAATTGTTCTGTTAACCTGTTGCACTGTGGGTTGTATGCAGTAGCAAACTTGTGAGTCACTTGTACCTCCTTGGTGAAAAGCTTGATGGTTTTTTTCTGAAGTGAGATCCTTGATTGGTCAGTATCTGTTTGGGGGGTCCTTAACAGGTGGGAGATCTCTTCATAGAGGAATTTAGCTGTGGTATTGACTGTAGCTTTGGGGAGGGCTTTGACAACTGGTCATTTGGTGAAGTATTCAGTTGCAACTATTATGTATTTGTTTCCTGATCTGGTCATTAGGAGGGGGCTTATGTAGTCTAAGCCCCAAAGTTTGAATTTCCCACTTACCACTATAGAATTAAGGGGTTTGACTTGGCCCGTTTTCCTATCAAATTTCTGGCATGGGATACAGGCTTTGAAATGTTGTACTGCTTCTTTAAACACAGTGGGCCACTAATATCCATGTTTGAGTTGGTTTAGAGTGGTATGTTGCCTGTAGTGTCTGGATCCTTTGTGTGCTTCTTGAAGTACCAATCTGCGCTGGCTAGGAAAAGGAATCCAAAGTAAACTGGCAGCAGCTTTCTTGTATATTTTTTTTTCCTATTGTGGTGTACTTTGAGCATTCAACAAAGAATTATTTTGAATTCTTCAAGTGTTCAGGTAAAATTCCAGATGCAAGAAAATCAAAGATTATTTTGAGTTGGTATTCCATCTCTTCATCCATCTGCTAAGTAAGGAAAGCCTCAGAGTATTGACATGACAAACTGTCAACAACAGAGTTTGATTTACCTGGGATGTAGTTAATTGTGAACTGATATTCCATTAGTTCAAAGAGCCATCTGATTCTGCGTCCATTAGGGTTGAGGTTATTGACAATGTATTTTATAGCCAAATTGTTGGTGTGTATTGCTAGTTTATGACCAAGAACATAGAAACAGAACTTTCTTAACGCAAGTACCACTGCCAATGTCTCTTTATCATAGGTAAAGTATCTTGATTTGGGCCCAGATAACTTCTTGTACTTGTATTCAATTGTTCAATAGGATCCTTCTTGTAGTTGACATATCTCTGCGCCTGCTGCCATATTGCATGCATCACAGAAGATGTGGAAGAGTTTGTCAAAGTTAGGGTGAATTAAAACCAAGTCAGATTAAAGGGAGTTGCAAAGTATTTTGAATGCAGTTTCCTGACCTGGGGTCCATTGGAATTTGACTCCTTTCCTGGCCAGGGCAAACAGGGGAGAAGATATTCTGCTATAGTCTTTGATGAACTGTTGATAGTACCCTGTGGTACCAAGGAACAACTGGATCTGGTGGGCGTTGGTTGGGCAAGGCCATTTACAGACTGCTGCTAGTTTGTCTGGGTCCAGGTGTTTGCTTGCTTCAAAAATCACATGTTCCAGGATCTTGATTTCTGGTACCACTAAAATGGTCTTAGCCATGTTTATTCCCAGGTTAGAATCCTTGATGATATGGAAACAGAGTGCTAAGTGCTCAGGGCTCCTTGTAGGTTTTAGAAAAATAGTTATATCATCTAGATAAATATTAAAAGACACCCTTGATATGTTTAAACAACTTATCCATGGTACACTGAGATGTTTGGGGCGCACCAGAGAGGCCAAATGACATGTATGTGGATTTTTACTGTCCATACCTAGATACAAAAGCTTTTTTATCATGGCTGGCTGGGTCCATTTCTAGTTGATAATACCCTGAGAATAGATCAATGTTCAAAAACCATTTACAACTTTCAAATGAGGAGAGAATGTCTGCAAATAGGGGGAGTGGATAATTGTCCATTAAAGTCACCTTATTTACCAGAATATAATTTATGCACATGTGAAGCTTCACATTTTTCTTGGGTACAATGACCAATGATGAAGACCAAGGGGACAGGCTGTCAACAATGAGTCTTTGTTTTAGCATTTGTGCTATTTCTGTTTTGACAAATTCCTCTCAGTGCTTAGGGAGTTGATAAGCCACTTGGGCAACAGGTTTGGCGTTTCCTGTGTTGAGTGTGTGTTTCCCCATGTTGGTCATGGGAATATCCTCTTCTTCAGTAACAAATTTTTTGAGGAAACTGTTGATCAGTTGCTGGAGCATTTTTAATTATTCCTTGGTGAGGTAATCATTCTTAACTCATGTAATATTGATTTTTCAAAGGAAGGCTCCTATTTTGGGGTCATTTTTTAGGTTCTTGTAGGTGAGAGACGTTTGTTGACAATCTCATCATGCTTAATAGTTCAATTATTGTATTCATACTGTGTGGTAATTTTAGGATCCTTCAACATTTTGCGTCCCAATAAGAGACTGTATTGATGATGGTCAAACACGACAGTGCTGATATGTATGGCTACTTCTTCAATTTCAAGTTGAAGGTTGTCCAATACTCCCAATCAGGGTATAATACTTCCATCTGCTAGGATATATTTATGGTTGCAGGTTGTAATATCCTCAATTCCAATTGCTTCCAAGAAGTGGGCCAATACAATATTTGCATAAGCACCTCTGTCCAGGATGAATTTAGTGGGGACACCTTCCAAGGTACCTTTTACCCTGGGTGCACCATATCCTGTTAGCATTACCTCTTGAGTATGCTTCTTCTGAGTATCTGAAATGGCTACGTGCATTTTTCTGCCAAAGGCTGGACTTTTGTGGCAGAAATCTTCCAGACTTACTTTGATCTTGGCATTGGCTAATATATCTTTAACCAAGAGTTCTGTATCAACTTTGCTGATTGATGTCGTTTTCTTGGGGTTATCCTCTGGTTTCTGGTGATTCAATAGTGCTGGAATTGGTAATGTGGGGGAATTTCTATCTTGAAACTTCTTAAGGGCTGACACATAAACCTCATCTGGGGTGAAACTAACATCCATAGGTTCCCATGATTAGCAGAGGGCTGTTTGAAACAGATTAAGGGTTTCTTCAGTTTCCATTGGCTTTTTTGCAGTTGGTTCTTTGTTTCCAGTCTGGTCTGTTTGAGTGAATATCACTGGTTCTTCCTGGCATAGCGCAGGGACTGCTTGTTGAGGTTTAGTAGGGTTAACTGTTTCAACAGGAGATCAGTTGGTTTCAGGTTGGGTAAACTGGGGAGAGCAGGTGTGTCTTCTACTGTTTCTACTGTTACAGAATTGGGATTCTTGAAGGGTTTAACCTGGTTTGCTTTGTTTTCTGTGGCCAACTTGGTGTGTGAAAACATATTGTTGATTGGGATGACTTCTTGTTCTGTGGGATGGCAATCTTTGAATTGACTATCTAACTCCAGAATGGCTGTATAAGGGTTTTGCCTTTGCTTCAAATATGGAATAACAAAGTCTAGCTTTTCATGGGCTTCATTATTAAACATTTTTGTCATGCTGTCTCCTTTGGGATCATCCCTTTGTTGAGGGATGAAGGGTCATATTCCGTTTTCAACTTAAGTGCCTTTTTGCAAGAGTTTGTTAGAACTGTATTGAATACCTATTTCAAGGCTTGTGACTCTTCCTAATTTGGTTTCCCATCTCAGATGCGCTTCTTGATGCCTTTTGCTATAAGGTAATCTGGATTATTCTTCTCTGTATTACTCTTGATAAAATTGATTAGTCTTTTGGCCTCACTGTTAGATAATTTGGTTCTATCTGGAGCTTCTTCAGGGGATGGGGCCATTTATCTGTATGCCAGGTTTGGGCAAGGTGGTGTAGCAATTGAAGCTGGTGAAGGAACATAGGGGACAAATTTAAGTTCCTGAATTTTCACACATTTACTCTCCTGTGGAGTACTGTTGGGGGAACATTCCATTCTTTTAGCCATGTGTTGCAGCATCTTTGATTACTCCCTCTTGGGGAATTAACGCCCTGAGTAACTTGCCAAATGGGTCACTGAACAACTCACCAACCAGCCAGTAAATTGGTGGCGCTACTATCAGTTGACCATCTATTACAGGGATCACATAATCTGGATCCTAAAGGGAACACAACTTGAACAAGCCTAGTGACTTAAGAGAAACATTACTCAAATAAGCCCCATGACCTCCATGACGTACATGGACAGTATGTGGCTTCTCATGATACTATATAATATCCTATACTCATATCAAATAAAGTATCATTCTCTTCTTAATCATCCCTTTTATCTCGTTTATTATACTTCCCAGAAGTATATACTTGACATATAAGAAGATCAGTCAGGAAGGTTTCTCTGGGTTGGTTCTTGCAGAGTTTGCAGTCTCTTCAGGAATGGTCTTTCTCACAGTATTTACATTTCTCAGGGCAGTCTTTGGCTTGGTGTTCTGGTGAACAACAATTAAAGCAAAGCCCATTGTTGTAGCAAGGTGCTGTCTTTCTGGTTGCCATGAAGGCTCATAAGACTTTGGTTAGCTTATCCAAAAGATCAGCTGGTTCAGGTTCTTTATTAACTTTTTTTAGAAAACAGGTTCCAAGGTGAAGCTTTCTTAGCTTTCTCATCAGGAAGGTTCTCCACCTTGATGCGGAAAAATTTCTCTGCCAAATTGTAGGCGTCAATGAGGTCTTTGATATCACATTCCTCAATAGCCATTCTGTATTCAATAGGGATGGCTCTCTTGAAGAAGGTGAGACCAATTCCAGAATTGAAATCAGATTCAACCTCTGTCTTGTTGTTTTGGTTTCCTTTCTGGAGTTTATGACGGATTGAAAGGCAGGCCAGGGCTCTGTAGGCGTCAATAAATTCATTGATAGTTTTGTAATCTTGAATTTTAATGGTTTCAAGATTATTAATAATATCAATATGTTTGTTGCCAAAGCATTTCAGTGACATGTCCTTCCATTTGTCCCAGTTGTCAAACTCTAGGATCATATTGTGCTATTTGGCAGGTTTCTTGGCCAAGAATTGTCAAATATTGAAAACCATGTTGGATCTACCAACTAGGTACTCCTTGCAGAATTTCTCAGACTGGGAGATCCACAATTTGATGTTGTTTCTGGAGAACTTGGTGAAATTGTGTGCAGCCATGGAGCGTGCCATGAGGATGCCCTCTGGTACCATAACTAATTCTTTCCCTTCTTTAGAACTTGACAGGACACTGGAAATCTTGTATAGGGCTAGGACTTTAACTCAGACTTGTAACTTGTAACTTGAAACTATTACCTAGGATTAAAATTTAGGCAGGATCACCATGTGAAAACCAAGAGATTGGGTACTTTGGTTTTTAGTATAACTCAAGTTGTCTTGCTTTTGACTTTGGATTAGACTAGATTGCTGGTTTTATCTGGTAAATAGAAAATAGTTACCAAATAAAGAAAGTAGGTATTTATTGATATCTTGGATATTTGATGAGCACAAGAATATATATAATTAGAAGGGATTGTGGGTGAATAAGCCATATTTGTATGGAAGGAAATGGGTTAAATCATGTGTATACAGAACCACTGTTTGGCATTGCACATATAAATAAGTGTGAATAAAATGATCTCATAACAATGTCTCAAACTCACATAATGAGCCCCCAGATTAAGACCCAAGAACCTCTGAGAATGATCTGGAAGGATCAGATCAAATGGTATAAAAAGAGCCTGATTCCCCTCCCCTTCATTTGTGGTCATTTTTGGTCCTTGAAATAAATAAATCAAATAAATCCAATCTTCAATTTAATTGTTCAGAATCAGAAGCCCTTGGGCCCTGACACTAGTACTCACTCAGCTGCTGAGCTAGTGCTAGCTCAAAAACAATTTTCCACAGCATTAATGGCGCACAATGTCAAAACAACCAGCTAATCAGATTAATTAGTCCCATTAATATTGTAACTGTGCTGTTTTAGCAGAGTTACAAGGGGAAAAATATTTATAAGCTAGATAATAATCTTTATTGAGAGATAGTGATTATATAGTCATTGTGAATCAAGGATAACAGGAACATAATTGTGTTGATCACATGGCTGGATGATGAAGGGGGTGGCTTGATCCTGGTAATGAGTCAAGCACCAAAACAAGGTATCTACCATGAGGGATCATCATCTGTTCATGTTGTTGGATTTGGCAATTCAAGTTGACTTCCTAGTCTGGCTTCAAGTGGGTGGGTAATTGGATTGCAGGTCACAAACCTGATTGTTTGGAACCTTGCTGGCGGGTTGAGCCTTCTGTTTTGACATTAATCAAAGAAATTTTAATGACCCTTTATATCACAACAATCACTTTATCACTTGGCTCCTGATTGGATTAAAATTTAACATTAGGGGGTTGAATTCAGATCACAAATAGCTTCTCTAATAATAAACATCTAATTATATAATGTATTTTTAATTAAACTGTGAATTATTGTTTTTTTTGTCACAAGGGGTTGTTTAAAGATTTAAAAATAACTGTTTTCTGGATCTAGATACAGAGCATAATAAACATATAAATTATATATAGATAAGCTAGACATAGAAAACAATGAAATAAGAACAAAGAGATAAATATTCAATTGAACTTCTGGATGATGTATATAAATAAAAATGTTTAGTGGTAGAGAATTTATTTGGGATGAGAAAAAAAATGCCTATGAGACAGATTAACGTGGTAAAAAAGAAGTAGAGGCGGTGCTGGCTTGGGAGGTCTGAGACTGGGATTAGGTGAGAGGGACTGGCATGTGGGGGTTAGTGGTGGTGGGGTGAAATGAGTGGATTATGTGTGAAGACTGAAAGATAAAGCTCAGTGTAATTATTGTCTATCATTGATTTAATTGGTTAGTAGGCAGCTGTAGACCAGGGTGTGAGGCACTGGTTCTTATGTGATTGGCTGTCTTTATTCACATGGAAAACCATTTGAGCAAACAAGCAAGCCACTATCTGACAACCAAAGAAAGAAGTGTGATCTTGGATACCAATACATAGATCATTGAAAGACTGTGGGTTCCACTCCCAGAAAATGCCCCCAATATTATAAAACATGATATCACCTAGATGGATATTTGTGTGATCAGCTGGATAAATTGGTGTCTGATGCCCACATTATTTTAATGTCTTGATGACATAGTAATTATTCTCCATCTGGTTGCTCAAGAAAACTCAATAATAGAAATTAAGCTGTTCCAGGAGTTGAGTAATCCACTGAGAATCTGGCTATGATCATAATTATTGATTTAATCAGGGCTTATCTGATAATAGACTGAACTCTTGGCCAAAACAGCCAGAAATGCATCTACAAACGTCCTCTTTTTGACATTTTCCCTTTAGTTTTATTTGATTTTTCCTGGTTCCAAAAAATTGTCAAAAGCAGTGGATAGTTTGTAGTAAGAGGCAAACATGACGCCATCAGATAAACTGGTCAAGCATCAGGTAATAGTGAATACTATTGTGAATCATATGAAAAATCCTTGCTGTCATCACATCTGTCCCTGCTAAAATTGGTCAACGCCAAGACAAAGGTCACTTTCTAATACATCCAGAGCTAAACCATAAGCTTTAAGCCCCATATATCATGGTGCTCAAGCTGGTTCTGGACAAGGGCCAGGGGAAGTTTAGGGTCCTGCATTTCAGAATATTAAGCATAATTGTGTATGTTTTGGTTATCAGGGACTCAGGTGGCTTTTTCTGCTTCTTGGCCATCACAATTACATTCTCTTTGTTCATTAAGTTTTTGAATTCTTACATGAATGTGGCTTAGCTAAATTTTAATTGGTCTGTGATTTGCTCCCAGGTTTTTGTCTTGCTGGTTGAGTACCACAATTTCCTGGAGAATTTGCACAGTAATTATTTGGTGCTTGGGGCGCTGGACCACAGGAGCTGAATCCTTACTGGCTGGTGCAGGAGCAAGTTGTATGTTGGTAGGATGTTGTTTAAAACCAGGGTTGTCATTCTGATTGACCTGTTAGTTGGTGTATTGTACGGGGTTGAAAAAGAGGGCAGGAGCAGAGCTAGATGTTTGGTGGCTAACAAACAAGTCAATCCCATATGTGTAAATTTAAGCCTCCCTCTTAGGCCTCTACTCTAATTCCTGCCAAGTGCTTGGGAATTTTTACCAAATTATGCTTGAATATTTATCAAAAAGGTTACTGAAAAAGCCCAAGAAAAGCTCTCAATTTAATATTTTGAAATTATTCTGAAGGTTCCCCCACCTAAACCACCCAAGAGACACCCCTGGTTAAATATCATGTGAAAGAGAGGCCAGGAGCAGTGGTAATTGCATCCAAAGCAGATTTTCTAATTTTAGTTGATTCAGTTTAACTTTTGATTATGCTCATTCAAAATTTTTCAAGATCTTCCTGCCTCAAGAAATGCACTCATATCCACTCATATCATTGGTTAATTGGTTTTGTGATATTAAATCTACCACCCCAATCCCATCTCAGCCCCTTAAATGAATGCAAGAGTTGTAAAAGGCCTTGCTTTATAATTCTCTAATCTAATAAAGCTCAAAATTTGTTAGTAATTTTGGTCATTTGGTTTTATCTGTTGCTTTTGGTGTTCAGATAAATCCACCCCCCTTTAACCTACCCAGGAGCTGTTGGCAACAACCTTTTTTATTGCTGAATGTTAAAAAAGTAACAGCTTTGAGGCCCTGGGCAGGAATCAAACCCGCTCCTAGCCACCAGGCGGGGCTAGCAGGCGAGGGAGATTCACCTGCACCTGGATTTTTACTTTTCAAAGCAAATCCAGGTGCAGGAATCATTCCTGCCCTGGTGGCAGCTGAGGGGCCCGTTCTGGGCCCCAAAAGCTATGCCCAAGCCTTGGCGGGTTTGGCTGGGCCTGGTCAGACTATTTTTTGCTGCCCAGTAAACCCAGATCAAGCCCACCCTCCATTAAGTAATGTGGAGTCTCTAATTAGGGACCCCTTTTTTAATCAAGTTCCTTGGGCTCAGGAAAGCCTGTCAATCAAGTCCAAAATGGTGATCAAATTGGGAAAACCCCCATAACCCCAGAAGCCAAACCTGCCAGAACCAATGGCCAGCCAAGCCAAGATGGACCACCAAAAAGCCAAACAACTGTTCCTGAACCCCCCAAAAATGACCATGAAGCAGCCAACCAAACAGAAGAACCTGAGATGCCAAGCCTTGCCACACAGATATCACCAGAAGAATGCCCAGAGGCACCTGCATGTGAGTAAGTATATAAATCAGAAGCACTTGAAAAAGCTCTGTATTGTCATACTTACCAAATAAAGTTGTTATGAACCTTTGGTTCACCAATCTGTTTCCATACCTATTTTTTATACTCTTTCATCTGCATACACCCAAGCGTCAGTACCCATCCACTGGGATAAATAGCCAGACTCCAGTTGACAAAACCAAAGCCTTTGACTACTACTGTTCACCCAACACACCATTTGGCCCTGTGCATTTCACTGAGTATCCCCAAATAATGACCACAAACCCTGGACCTTGGAGGACTTGCAGTGGCACACCCACCCAAACACACCCAAGGAACCCTGCCAAATTGTCTGTGACGGCAAAGCAATCACCATCTACCCTTTGATCTTCAACAGGAAGTACAACAATCCTGCTGCCTACCTGGTCCCCATAGAACCACCCCCAACACCCAAACCAGCCATCTCAACCCCATCCACCTCTGATGCCACTGGCCAGAGTAATCAATTCCTGGGAGTGCTTTACCTGGCGCTCACAGGATTGATTGACTCTTCCTTGCCAGCAGCTGGGCCTTGGGCTGTGGCTGGGAAGGCTCTTTCCTATCTGGTAAAGTTAGATCTCATCATCTGATGGGCCATGCCAGTATCTGCTTTAACTCCTCCCTCACCTGCTGGAGCTCCACGGTACTCTTGGTATCCTGACATTATGACAATCCACCCCAAACTTGATAACCTGGGCCCCAAGATGTTATTAGCACTTGGGGCTACTTGTATGTTTGTATATATGATTATCACTTATTACTGTTATTTGTGGCTATCATATCAAGTCTCCTCCATGCGGAAGAGAATAACTTGGACCTTGGATGATTCCAAGGATGCACCAGAGAGCAAAGACCCGACTGCAGCAACCTCCTCCCAAGTACAGAACGTCATTGTGAACCAAACCACCTCCAATGTTACTATGCCCCAGATGGGCAAGCTCAGCCTAGAAGAAGTTAGAAGAGCTATGCTGGTACTGCAACTGTACTTCCTAGCCAATGCTGCCGCCTATTCTAACAACACAGTTAAAGTCTTGGGAGTAGCATCCATGCTAACAGGGGACGCCCTAGACTAGTTTGGCAAGGCTACTGCCAATAATGTAAAGTTTTTCTTAGACTATGCTCAATTTGAGGCTGAGCTAATGGCCACAGGAGAGGACCAGAATACCCGTCACTTTGCCTTCATGACCCTGCTAGAATACAAGCAAAACAGCCACTCACTTCAGACCTATGTAGAAGAGTTCACCAAACTACAGACCCGTGCTATGCTGGACAACAAATTAGCTGCCATCCTATTCAGAAAAGGCGTGAACCCAGGGTTAAAGGACTATCTAAAGCACCCCCCCACAATTGGGTTAGAATAACTTATTGTGCTCTTCCAAGAACTAAGCTTAAACCAAGAAACCCACAGTGCTGCCCCCTATGGACCCTGAGTGACCAGAAGCCCCACAGCAGCCATACCAGCCATGACACCTGAGGAGTTGCAATGGCATTGCAGAGATGGGTTGTGTTTCCACTGCCATGAAGCAGGGCACCAGAATAGGGCCTGCCCCAGAAGAAACCAAACTTCAGGCTCCCTTGCCCAATTAAACACTACCTCTCAGTCTTATAAGTATATCATAGTGACCCTAGAAGTAGGATATAAATTATTTCACAAAAAGGCTTTCTTAGACATAGGGGCTGATGAAAGTTTCATCAACCCGGCATTAGTGTTCAAGCTGGGACTCACCCCCTCAGATGCTCAATTCCAGGTCACTATGGGAAACGGTTCAACTGAAATTGACCAAGAATGTAACCAACACCTTGAGCTGAAGATTGGGCAAAACACTAACCCATTTTCTGTTATCTTGTTGAAAGGATTACCACACTTATTGATACTTGGAGACTCCTGGGCTGACAATCATGGTGCAATCCTGAACTATTGTGACCAAACTGTAACCCTTGGAAAGGTACCTAACCCCAACACTGTACCCATTCAGCTGAGCCCACACATTGTACCCCCCACCAAACTCATGACCTTGCTATTGAACCCTTGCTCAGGGAAGCTGCCCTCAGCCCTCAAGAAATGGGCCAGTGTCTTCAGCAAAGAGGCGGCAACTCAACTACCTGAGCACTCTATCTATGACCACGCCATTGACTTACTCCTTGATACACAACCCAGCCACAGACCCATCTATAGTTACAACCAAAAAGCACAAGTAGCCTTGAAAGCGTACATTGAAGACATGACCAAGAAAGGATTTATCTGAGTCTAAAAGGCCCCATGCTCTTCTCCATTACTAATTGTTGGGAATAAAGATGGGGGAATGAGACCTTGTGTAAACTGCCAGATGCTGAACAAAATCACAGTAAAAAACCAATACCCCATACCTAATGCCAATGACCTATGTGACGTCTTGACTGGGGCACAAGTATACTCTAAGATTGACCTCCAAGATGCTTTTAATCAAATCCAAATCAAAGAAGGCAATGAAAAAAAAACAGCTTTCAAAACTTGATATGAACTCTATGAATACCTGATTGTGCCTTTTGGTCTATGCAACACCCCTAGCACTTTCCAGAGGATTATTAACCCGGTCCTTGGAGAATACATTGACCAATTCTGTGTGGCATACCTTGACAACATCCTGATATATAGCAAAACACATGAAGATCACCTCTGCCACCTGGACCTCATATTGGGGAAACTAGCAGCAGCCAACCTTCACGTCAAACTCAAGAAGTGTGAGTTCTTACAACCTGAGGTGGGATTCTTGGGCTATGTAGTACAAACTGGTGGATTTGCCATGGCCCAAGATAAAGTGGACGCAGTCACAGCTTGGCCCACCCCCACCTGCTGGAAAGACGTTAGGAGTTTCTTGGGGCTAGCAAACTATTGTAGAGATTTCATAATTTTTTTCTCATATTACTCTGCCCCTGACTTGCCTTTGCTCAGACAAAGTCCAGTTTGAGTGGACCCCCAACTGTGTTGTTGCCTTTGAAGCTCTGAAGTTATCCTTCACCTCTGCGCCTGTGTTACCATGCCTGATCACACAAAGCCGTTCATCCTGGAAAATGACGCTTCCAACTTTGCCCTGGGAGGGGTGCTTATTCACAAAGGAGGGGAATGGTATGCTACATCCTGTAGCATATTACTCCAAAAAGATGATCCCTTCCAAATAAAATTATCCTATATACAATAAAGAAATGCTAGCTATAATGAAGACCTTGAAGCAAAGCAGATATCTATGCGGCACTGATTACCCAGTAAAGGTCCTAACAGATCACAAAAACTTGGTTTGCTTCTTCAAACCACATCAGCTTAACCAACAACAAGCAAGACGGGCTCTAGAACTGGTGGACTACATACTAGAAATTGACTATAAACCCGTCAAAGTAAACATTGTCCCAGATGCCCTAAGTAGAAGAGCCAGCCTGATCCTGTCCTCCACCAAGTTGAGAGATCACAAAACCCATACCCTGTTGGATACAACCAGTGGAATAATACAGCTAAACTACCTGAAAATTGTTGCTAAGAAATTGGACGTATTAGAAGCCCTGGCAAAGGACCCTGCTGCCAAGACCATGGTTTCAGAACTCTCAACACAACTAGACAGCCCTCTGTACAAAAGAGGTTACTCACTAAGAGGAACCACCCTACTGTTCTGAGGAAGAATCTGTGTACCAGAAGGATTAGCTTGGATTTCTGTACTAAAGGACTATCATGACTCAGAACTAGCTGGCCACCTGGGCCACCACAAAACCCTTCAAAGCATCAAAAGGAATTACCTGTGGCCCAAGATAGAAGCAGATGTTATCAACTACATTTAGGGCTGTGAGACATGCAGGCACACCAAAACAAGACACTCTAAAACAGAAGGCCTCCTCTGCCCCCTAGACATCCCTTCAGGCCCCTTGAAATTAGTATCCATGGACTACATATTTGAACTCCCACCCTCCAAAGACTATAACACAATTCTAGCAATGATTGAATTTTTCACCAAAATGGCCTATTTTCCCCCACCACTACCTATTGCACTGCTGCTGAAACCGTCCATCACTTTCATGACCAAATACTCCCCCAACACGGAACCCCAGAAAAAATAGTGACAGACTGAGGACCACAGTTCACATCTCATTATTGGGCGCAAGTGATGAAAGACCTAGGAATCAAAATATGTGTGTCCAATTCCTATCACCCCCAGACCAACAGCCAAATCAAGCAGGTAAACCAGATTTTGGAACAGTACCTCCAATGCTACGCAAATGCCAATCAAGACAACTGGGCAGACCTATTATCCATAGCCCAGTACGTGTACAATAGCAAAGACCACGCGTCCACTAGGATGTCTCCCTTCAAAGCCAATTACAGATTTGACCCCACTTGGGACCCCAAGATTGAGAACCAGGAGTCTAATAAAGCAGGTAGGACCTGGATGGAACACATCCACAAAATTCAGATGACCTGCTCCCAAAACCTAACCTGCCCAGTACAGACTTACAAAGCCTTTGCTGATAGAAAGCGCACCCCTGGAAAGCCACTAGAGATTGGGGACAAGGTCTATTTAGACTCAAGGAACATACCCCTAAACTTTCTATGCTGGAAGTTAGCTCATCAAAGAAGCAGTTACTGCCAGATCACAGGCCAAGTAGGCAAAGTAGCTTACTGTCTGAAGTTACCTGACACCTGGAAAATACATGACATATTCCACCAATCCTGGCTGTTCAAAAAGGAAGGAACTTCCCTACCCCACCAGAAAATGAAGACTGCCCCTCCACCCATCCTGGTAGGGAGATCCCTTGAACAAAAAGTAGATTATATACATGGCAACCATACCCACTACCATAAGCCACAGTACTATGTCAAGTGGCTAGGATACCTGCCCAAGGAAAGCACCTGGGAACCAGCTGACAATCTTACCAATGCAGCTGATGCTGTCTGCCAATCTTGGGAGAAGAAGAAAGCCAAGTCTGGCTTAGAAGGGGATAGTGTTACAAAAGTAACAGCTTTGAGGCCCCAGGCGGGAATCAAACCCGCTCCTAGCCACCAGGCAGGGCTAGCAGGCGGAGGAGATTTACCTGCACCTGGATTTTTGCTCTTCAAAGCAAATCCAGGCGTGGGAATCATTCAAGTCCTGAGGCAGCTGAGAGCCTGTTCTGGGCCCCAAAAACTACGCCCAAGCCTTGGCGGGTTTGGCTGGGCCTGGGCAGGCTATTTTTAGCTGCTCAGTAAACCCAGATCAAGCCCACCTTCCATTAAGTAATGTGGAGTCTCTAATTGGGGACCCCTTTTTTAATCAAGTTCCTTGGGCTCAGGAAAGCCTGTCAATCAAGTCCAAAATGGTGATCGAATTGGGAAAACCCCCATAACCCCAGAAGCTAAACCTGCCAGAACCAATGGCCAGCCAAGCCAAGATGGACCACCAAAAAGCCAAACAACTGTTCCTGAACCCCCCAAAAATGACCATGAAGCAGCCAGCCAAACAGAAGAACCTGAGGTGCCAAGCCTTGCCACACAGATATCACCAGAAGAATGCCCAGAGGCACCTGCATGTGAGTAAGTATATAAATCAGAAGCACTTGAAAAAGCTCTGTATTGTCATACTTATCAAATAAAGTTGTTATGAACCTTTGGTTCACCAATCTGTTTCCATACCTATTTTTTATACTCTTTCATCTGCATACACCCAAGCGTCAGTACCCATCCACTGGGATAGATAGCCAGACTCCAGTTGACAAAACCAAAGCCTTTGACTACTACTGTTCACCCAACACACCATTTGGCCCTGTGCATTTCACTGAGTATCCCCAAATACTGACCACAAACCCTGGACCTTGGAGGACTTGCAGTGGTACACCTACCCAAACACACCCAAGGAACCCTGCCAAATTGTCTGTGACGGCAAAGCAATCACCATCTACCCTTTGATCTTCAACAGTAAGTACAACAATCCTGCTGCCTACCTGGTCCCCATAGAACCACCCCCAACACCCAAACCAACCATCTCAACCCCACCCACCTCTGATGCCACTGGCCAGAGTAATCAATTCCTGGGAGTGCTTTACCTGGCGCTCACAGGATTGATTGACTCTGCCTTGCCAGCGGCTGGGCCTTGGGCTGTGGCTGGGAAGGCTCTTTCCTATCTGGTAAAGTTAGGTCTCATCATCTGATGGGCCATGCCAGTATCTGCTTTAACTCCTCCCTCACCTGCTGGAGCTCCACAGTAATCTTGGTATCCTGACACTGAAACCACAATTTTTATTATGATTGAGAGCTTAGTTTTATTTACTATTAACCTACTCCCCATTTCTCACAATATGGGTTGGGAGTCAGGTACAGGATGGCTTCCTTGTTACCCACATCAAAGATCTGGGTGTAGATAGGGGCCTCCACGTAGTGAGCCAATCCTCTGTTGAAGCTGTCTTGGCTTCTCCCTTGTTCACTGAGGTTGTCAAAAAATTTTAATGTAAGAAAAAACATTGTAAAAAAACAAGCAAGAAATCACTAAAAGAAGAAGTTTAAAATTTTACAGTCAGATTTTACTGTAACAATGAGTCCAGATTTGGGTAGTTCCTAAAACCTTTACATACAGATAAAGAGCCATAAAAATCAATAAATGACTCTGCCCTCAAATTTCAGGATACCAGGAGTACTGTGGAGCTCCAGCAGGTGAGGGAGGAGTCAATGAAAGTACTGGCATGGCCCACCAGATGATGGGTCCTAACTAAACCAAGTAGGAAAGGGCCTTCCCAGCTACAGACCAGGGTCTGGATGCTGGCAAGGCAGAATCAATCAATTATGTGAGCGCCAGGTATAGCACTCCCAGTAATTGACTACTCTGGCCAGCGGCATTGGAGGTGGGTGGGGTTGAGATGGTTGGTTTGGGTGTCAGGGGTGGTTCCATGGGGACCAAGTAGGCAGCAGGATTGTTGTACTTCCTGTTGAAGATCAAAGGGTAGATGGTGATTGCTTTGCCGTCACAGACAATTTGGTAGGATTCCTTGGGTGTGTTTGGGTGGGTGTACCACTGCAAGTCCTCCAAGGTCCAGGGTTTGTGGTCAGAATTTGGGGGATACTCAGTGAAATGCACAGGGCCAAATGGTGCGCTGAGTGGACAGTAGTAGTCAAAGACTTCAGTTTTGTCAAATGGAGTCTGGCTATCTATCCCAGTGGGTGGGTACTGACGCTTGGGTGTTTTCAGATAAAAGAGTATCAAAAATATGTAAATAATCAGATTGGTGAACCAAAGGTTCATAACAACTTTATTGGTAAGGATGGAAATACAGTGTTTTTCAGGAGCTTCTGATTTATATACTTACTCACATGCAAGTGCCTCTGGGAATTCTTCTGGTGCTATCTGTGTGGCATGTCTTGGCATCTCAGGTTCTGCTGTTTGGTTGGCTGCTTCATGATCATTTTTGGGATCTTCAGGAACAGTTTTTTGGCTTGTTTGGGACCCATCTTGGCCTGACTGGTCATTGGTCCTGGCTGGTTTGGCTTCTGGGGTTATGGGGGTTTTCCCAATTTGATCACCATTTTTGGACTGGCTTGACAGACATTCCTGAGCCCAAGGAACTTGATTAAAAAAGGGGTCCCCAATTGGGAACCCTGAATTACTAAAAGGAGGGTTGTGTGAGAGAGGGGGGCTAAACTAACTAAGTTTGGCACCCATCCCGGTGAGATGAACTACCAGGATGCCACCCAGTAGAGTACTGGGATGGCCCCTCAAAGGGGGGACCAAAGGGAGGACACAGGGGACAACTGTGGGAAGTAAGTATTCAGCCCCATCAGCGCTAGTCTGGCAAGCAGCCAGGGCGTACAAGTGGGAGGGAGGCAGCTTCACAGGTGCTTGGAGGGGTACCAAGTTGTTCCCATCCAAACTAGGAGGGGTCAACTCTGGCTTTTCCTCCAATGCAGGGCAAGCACAGCATAGTCATCAACATGGAGATCAAAGTCATTGCAGGTTAAACTCTTGACTACAGCCTCCCCAGAGATGAAGAGTTCACCAGGGAAGTGTAGTAGACTGGAAGGGTTGTCCCCCACAAAGCGGACAGTAGAAGAGAGGCAAGACCATAAGTCAGGGGAGGTGATCCAACAGAGTAGCAAAAAGGGGGCCAGTGAAAACACCACAAACTTCAAGACAGGGAGGATCATAATTAAATCTCCCAGGAAATTCTGAATTTTAGAGTGTGGTTTTGTCTTTAGAACAATTAAAATTATGAAAATTGAGGGTGTCACAAGTGAAACCCCAGCAGGAAGCAGCAGAATAGTCTTTGGAAGACTTGGAAGTGGTCTCAGGTGGCTTGGAAGTTTTCAAAAACAAAGCAGGTCCAAAATCAAGAAGCCAAAGGTAAAATTCAAAATAAAGTAGGGTTTTATATTGAATATTAACTAAAAATTTAGATTCAAGTTCAGTTTTCAAAAACAAAAGCAAAAACAGACAACAACTAAGCATCAAGGCTTCTCCTGAAGATCCCAGAAGAGGATCCGGGTTCAAAGCAGGTTGGGATAAGGTAAGAGTTAAAGAAACAACTAACACTTTAAAATCTCTAGATGATAGGAACTCAAACAGAGGTCCAACCAAAGCTATAAATTTAAAAAACAAGTGCAACAGAATCCAAACTTTAATAAATTGGAAAATTGAGAAGCGGGGGCCCAAAGTCCCCTGGCATTGTTAAAAGGGAATGAGTTGCCAAGGGATGATCACCTGACTATTTTGACTTGCATTTGATTGGCTGGGAGAGAAAATTTGCCTGCCAGAGCCAGGGGTGTTGGAGGGTTTCAGGGTAATTTCCGCAGCTCCACCTGATTGGCTGGAAGGCACCTCAACCAGTTCAGATTCATTTGACTATCTGGTTATTGATGTGGCGATGTTTGATTGGGCGTTCCTGATTAGTTTTAAGAGAGGGCAACACCATGCCAAAAAATAGTCCAAATTGATCAGTGTTTCTTTCCAGGCCAGGGCAACCAGAGCCGGCGGGTCTGCAGAGTAGGCCAGAACAAATTACTGGACAGCTAAAATTAGCCTGCCCAGGCCTAGCCAAACCCATCAAGGCTTGAGCGTAGCTTTTGGGGCCCAGAATGGGCCCTGCAGCTGCCACCAGGGCAGGAGTGATTCCCACACCTGGATTTTTGCTTTTCAAAGCAAATCAAGGTGCAGGCAAATCTCTTGCACCCGCTCACCCCGCCTGGCAGCTGGGTGTGGGTTCAATTCCTGCCTGAGGCTTCAATTTTTTTACATCTGTAATACCAAATTGAATAGCTTTTGATTGGCTACTAAAATGCACTTTTTCTATTTTAGGATGCATATACTGCACATCTTGCATGAATTCATTTTGTTTTGTGTTTGTGAAATTGCAATAACCCAGCATATATGATAGTACTTTAGCTAAATAGGGGGCCAAGTTTGCTACTTGGAACCCTGCCAAGGAGGTGACAATTGGGCATACTATTAATAACCAACAAAACACCTTTGTGTGGACATTAAATCAACCAAGGTTACTAGAAAAGTACATCAGTACATAATAAATTATAGCATAGACTGCTATAGACATGATGGAGTGGATAAAAACCATTAGGGCCAGGAGTGTAAGTGTGAGGAGTTGAGTTGTTCTGGCTTCTCACAATAATACCCTTCAGTGAATTCTGGTGTTGGACCAAAAGGTCTGAATATTGTTTGGTGGCCCCAATCCCTAGGCATGCTATAATTATAGTAGAGAAGATAAGATGATTCATATTCAGCTCCTGGGAAGGGTGACAAAGCTTAGTGTAAAGGGCATCATATTAGTGAAGTCTTTTAGTGATTTATGTGATACTATTGAGGGTAATTCACTCAATAATAGCACAACCTATCATCAAGTAATGAAGATTTATTTTATAATAGTTGGCCTGTAAATCAGGAGCATTTGAAAGCATTTGACTGGTGAATCAAGTGCCTTGGCTGTAGCTAGAATTCCATTTCTTGGTTGGAATTGATGACTGACAATGGGGAGCTTAGCTAGTTTTCAACTTGCATTGGCATAGGTTTGGTTGGGCCTTCTTCATGCACCCAAATTCAGTTACTGAATTTAGGGCATGATTTGTTACATAAGGGCTGTCCACTAATTCTGCATTAGGCACAATCCCATTTTGGACAGCAGTTCCTCCTATTGTTAGGTTTGAGGAAATTCCTATTTTTGATTCCTGATTGGGCAATTATACCATTTTGTGGCTGACCTGGCAGGAGCATGGGTGGCCTCAGGCAGGTGTGGGGCTTGAAGCCTGCGGCTGTCTGGGGGTATAAAAGGCTTTACTCTTTATTTTCTGAATTTCAAATTCATGCCATGCAGTTTTGGGTTTGGGAGCAGTTTCCCAACAAGGGAAAACTGCTGCTAATAGTTTTCATGGTCCATTTCTTTAAGAATAACACAGTTACTGACAGGCCTTGCACTAATGTCAGGAATATTCCTGAAATATGGTTGTCAAAGGCCATATCAGAGGGAGTGCATATGCGCAACTCTTTTTAGACTCTTTCCAGCTCTTCTACTGTGCCAGTTTATGCCAGGTTCTTAGCTTGTTGGATGATCATGAGGGCTGTGATCTTCATTGCAAACCTGTTCAAGAAGCCCTGCTTGAAGGTCTAACAGTTCTTTGCAGTGTGGTTTTTTCTATTTGTTGCACCAGGTGCCCATGTCATGGGTAATTCAAATATAAATCTCCACAATCCAGAAGCGTGCTGGGCACTCCATCTGCGTCAGCTTGTTCTGGACAGACTGAATCCATGCTGTGACGTTGTTTTTGGCTCCTGCAAACAACTTCAGAGCAGCACTGCAGAGTTGCTGGGCCAAGTGTGCAGGCATGCTGCTTTCATCATTGGTTTGATATGCCAAGGAGGGTGCTTAGAAGAATCCTTGTGCTGACAAGGTATTGAAGGCGGGAACTGGAGTTATAATGTTCTGGTAAAAATGTGTCCTTCTGGTACTTCAGTTACTGGTGTATATGGTGTCTAATCCAAAGAGAGCCCTGATGTGATTCTTTCATAATTTTTTAATTGCAGCAAGTACAGGCAACAGTTGGAATTTTGAAAAGAAGGTAGGATGGAAACCCTACCGGTGCTACCAATGTTGTAACTGTGCTGTATCAGAAAATTTGCACATAAGGAAATGTTTAAAAGCTAGATGGTATCTTTTTTGGTATATCAGATATTAGATAGTATATGTGAATTATTTTAGAAAGAACAAGATTGAGACAATCAATCAAATGGATTGAGGAGGGGGTGGCTTGATCCTGGTGATGAGCTAAGCACTAAATTGAGTTACCCTTTGGGTTGAGATTGTCAGTGGTTCTTGTTGCCTTGTTTGGGAATTTGAGCTGACTCCTGCATTTGGCTTCAAGTGATGGAGAAGTCAGTTTGAGTGGCGCAGGGTCTCTTGTGCGGAACTTTGCTGGGGGTTGGCCTGCTGTTTTGATATTATGATTTTCTTTTTTAAAGATTCTTTGATAGAGCCCTTTGTTTCACTAGTACTAAAAATATTTAAGATTCCAATTTAAAATATCAAATCAGTTAATAAGCTTTAGAATGTTCAATCTGGCATCTTGGATTAATCTAATAAATAATGACTCATCTGGGAGAAGATGTTTCCTTGAGGAAAAGAGAAGGATTGATAGTATTAAGGGGTATGCAAGATTGATCCTGAAAGCAAATTTGTTTAAAAAAGCACAATTACAATACTTTCAAAATAATGTGAAACTATATCAATTTGTGATTTAGGGATTGATATCATATTTTTGATATAGCACATGTGATATTAAGCTTCAAAATTCAATTATAGCCTAAACTGTTGATTCTTTTTTTAAAAACATGTATCAAACCTGTGCTGTCTGAAAATTGAGATGGTATGGTTCTAATATAGCATAATTGAGACAAGTGTGTGTAATGTATAGATATCTTGAACTAAAGAGTAGAGAGTATGCTACTTTGCAACTGTGATGAAATTTAAGGGGTCCATAGTTAAACTTATCCTTTGTTGCAATTTAGAACCTTTAATTTTGAGTTAGAGAATACCCACCTTATTTCCGACTCTCTTATTTCTAAGAACATAATTATGATGTTACATATTATGACATCGTTCTAGGCATCTTAAAGTACAGTAGTTTTTCAACCTGTTGAGATAAACAAATATTATTCAGTTTAGAATGCATGAACTCAGTCTAAAAACGAAATCAAAGTGGATCCAAATCCATTGTAATTTAATATAAATTCCTTAATTTTTGATTTCTTTATTAGACTGAGTTCATGTGTTCTAAACTGAATAATATACGTTTATCTCAACAGGTTTGAAAACTACTGTAAGATTTATATTTAAAATGCTTATAATGATACCATAATGTTAGAATCAGGTTCAGAGAGACAAATGTGTAGGAAGTAAGGTAAGTACCAGCCAGAGCATATTCAATAAAAAATAAGGAATTGATTTATTATCATAAAGTTAACTCTAAAATTACTCACGGAACGTAAACCAATTATTCTGATTGATGAAATAATCTATGCTCAAAGGTTATTTAAAGTGAGACATACTGGAGCTATAAATTGTGTGATACGAACGAAACATGAATGTATGTCGTGTCAATAATTTTTCCTCAGTAGAATAAAAATGCCGCATGTCTCTAGGATGAGTTCTGAACAAGCTGATATTTTGTAAAATAGCAAGATCCTTTTGATGTATCGATGATATCTTTCTAAAGAGATACTTTATATATTCTAATTTGTAAAATCAAGACATCCTTATTTGAGTTGCCACAAATATATAACAATAAGGCAAACTATGCTGTGAGAAGCTTAACCACAAATCTAAGTATATTCAGAGCAGATCAGCGTTTAGATGAGCTCTGCTTCCTTGCCCAAAGCTTTTCAACTGCGCGCCTGACTTCCCCAGCAGGAAAACCTTCAACGTCGAAATACGCAGGAGAGAATTCTAGGAACCAGTGCCCACGCACCTCGGTAAGTGTACGGATATAGTTACGCGTAGTGAGAACGAGCTCGTTATAAATCACCCATTCAGGCTTCTTGTTAAGACTGGAGGAGGGGTGAATAGCTACAGTCTAGATGTCAGAAAGGTAAAGTTAGCAATATACCTGGTTGTCTTTCAGAGTCAAATAGTGTCCTTTGGCAGTGAGGCGGGCAGCTTGCATAAAGAAACCTGAAGAAATAGCTTTGCGAATATTGGGGTAATAATCTGTCGACTCAAAGCTAGTGGATACGCAAGGAAGATTCAAGCGATCCATGGCTCGCTTCAATTGAGTGCGAACATTGTCGGCTGATTTAAGAGCACGGGCGTTGAGGTAATTACGATAGCACCAGTTAGGATCCTCCTCTAGCTTGTGTTAGATGAATTTTTGAAAGCATATACCTCCTTTGTAGGCATGGTACACATTGAGGAGAGTCAAATGATCTCCATCAGGGTGAGTGAACTGAGCCTTGGCCTCCTCGGCGCGATTGCGATCGTCGCGAGGACGCACAAAGACAACAGGCACTAGGCGAGTTAGTACGAGACCGTGCACTAGATGATACCTGAAAGCATAGCCGTGATTGAAAGAATCTCATTACTACAGCTGTATTTGGGACTGGCGATGAGCATCTTCCCAAGCTGAGGATCAAGAGGGAACTCTGCAAGCAAATGTCCCTGGTCAGTTAAGTCGCCATCATCATTTAATGCACCAAGGTAATGTAACATTTCTAGAGCTCGCATAAGAGTTTCTGGGGCTTAAGGGGTTAGTTTAATCTTGAAAGATCCTTACCTGGAGGATCCATAAAGTCGAAGTGAACAAGATCATCAACTCCAAGCTTTTTAAGCTGAAGAACCACGCTTCCAAGATTGCTTCGAAGAATTTCCGGATACGTTTGTTCCTGGAGCTCCTGGTTAAAGGCTTTCTCTGTGTAGAGGCGGAAAGCCTTGCCAGGGCGAGTTCGTCCAGCACGGCCTGCTCTTTGCTGGGCAGCTGCCTGGCTGATGGGACTGACCAAAAGGGATTCAACACGTGCACGAGGATTATACACCTTCTGTTTACTGAACCCTGGGTCTACAACATAGACAATCCCATCAATAGTAAGAGAAGTTTCAGCAATATTGGTAGAGACTACAATTTTCCGTCCAGGCCCGCCAGCATTTGAAGGTGGTGCCTCTGAAAAGATTTGTTGTTGTTGGTCAGGTGGTAAGGTTGAATAAAGAGGGACTACTTTAACGGGTCCAACAGCTGATCGCTGCCTTAAACGATCTACTTCAAGCCTAATCTTCTTGCAGGCATCTTCGATCTCTTCTTCACCCGTCAAGAAAAGGAGGATATCGCCAGGCTCTTCACATGTATGAATTTGAACAACTGTGCGGATAGAGGCTTCGATATAGTCTCTTTCTGGCTCAGGTGTGTAGTAGATCTCGACGGGGAAGGTTCTTCCGGGAACACTCTTAAAATTTTAAGTAATGTTAAGTTTAAAAAAATTACGAGTAAAGGAGCATCACCAAAATAAGACTGGAACTTTTGAGCATCGAGCGTGGCACTCATGATAACAAGTTTGAGATCAGGACGTTTTCTAGCTACCTGAAAGCGAAATTTAAGTAAAAATTTAGACCGAGGAAGATACCTCTTTGAGAAGACCCATTAAAATATCTGTAGCCAGAGTACGCTCATGGGCTTCATCAAGGATAATTGCGGAGTATCTTTCCAACAATGGATCATGCATAGCTTCTCTCAATAACATACCATCTGTCATGTACCTATCAAAGAATTAGCTTATAGCGGACTAGAAAAAAGTACTTTAACATTGTATTACGATTGGTGCAATCTTCAAAGCGGATGGTATATCCAACCTCCTCTCCAAGCTTAACATCTAATTCTTCAGAAACACGTTTAGCCACTGACATTGCAGCTACACGACGAGGCTGAGTGCAGGCAATCTGTTTCCCTTTAAGATGAGGAAGATCATCAAATAGCATAAACTGAGGGATCCTGTTTTTTTAATTAACACAGGCTACAAGATAAATTTAATCAACTTACTGAGTAGTTTTTCCGGACCCTGTTTCTCCAACCAAAACCACACTCTGATTGTTGTGAATGAGGTCCAAAAACTCTTGTCGTTGCTTTTGAACAGGCAATTCCTTGCGCTTGGTAAGGATTTTTTCTATAAGCTTGAGAAAAGGGTTTCTTGGTAAAAGGATTGATATCACCACCCTCTACTTCTATTGCCTGCTCGGCAGTAGTTTTTCCAGAAACAAAGCCACTTAGAGGACCATTCTTTTTGGAGCCATTGACATTTAAATGATCTAAGTAGGGATTGTTGGTTGTACTCATACTACTATCGCTGCTAGTTTTATCTTTTTTCGTATTTGAGTATGGGTTCTGGTCATGAAAACCTCTCTTGCTCATTTTAGCTATGGATTGCTTTGATGGAGTATTGAGTGGTCAACTATCCTTAAGTCTTAGCGAGGTAGGCTTGGAATGCTTTTGCTGGTATAGCTTATTGTAAAAACCCAAATTTTCTTGGCTCAAGACTTTGATGATCAATTTAGTCAACGCAGCTTTGAATCCCAATAGCTTTCCCTGAGTTTTAAGTCAACTTTAGTTAAATTACCAAATAAAAATAACTTTATGAATCAAAACAGGCCCACCTTTGAACCCAAGTAATTAAATTCATCTGAATTGGATATCTTTGGTCCATATTTTCAAGGCATAAATATTAAAAAAGATAAGATGTTTTCAAAACAAATTACATTTAAAGAGCTTTATTAAAAAGAACCTAGCATATTTTTACAATGGATAGTTGGCATATATAAATAAAATTTGAATAAATTAAAAGCCATAACCTATTAATTATTCTTACAGTTTATTGTCACAATTGATAAATTATTTTTTAGAAAGGGTAACATGTATGTTTGTTCCAGAAGATTTAGTCTCTAAACTTTTGTGTCTTCAGTGATTGATTATCTATTTTTTATTCAAACTTATTTTTAAGCAAACACTACATTAAATCAATCATCAAGCCATCCACTTCCCATAAACTTTTAAAAGCTCCATATGAATCTAATCTGAATATGAGCTATAATACTGTCAGACTAATAAAATTACATTATAATATTTAAAAAATTCAAGGATGTAGGTTTGACCCACTGGCAAGATACTAGCCTATCCAAAGAGGTATTTTACTTGAGTCAAACTGTACCAGCTTAGAAGCCAGGTTTTCTTGAGCTGAGCCTACCATATAAGACCTCACGGCAACTAGCTTTCAAAACAATTGTCAATCCGATTAAGGATTGGTAAAAGTTCCTTCAATATAATGACACTTTACCTCCTTAATCTGCTACCTATTCTTTATTATTATTCCCTCTAAATAAAGATATCTGGCCTTACTTACTTTTCCTATCTGTAACTTTGCTCAAAATAGTCCAGTCACAATATTGGTACCATAGGTAGATTTTCCTAATCTAGCTTTTGGTTTTTAAAATCATCTACTATATTTACATGCACTACAAGAAAAATTACTCAATGTGATTATGGTGATTGTCCTCACATGTTGAATCCTTCACACTCTAGTAACAACTATACCTTATTAATATATGATATATAAAAGAATGATACTGCATTCAACTGAGTTTAAAGTACTATAAATCAATGGATTTTTAAATACCTTCTCACTTGTCACTACTGTACCTGAGCCTAAATTAATCATATAATTTACTTTTCACAGCTGTTGTGATGAAAAAACAGATCCGTATCAGAGGAAACTGATGTCATAATAAAACAAAATATAACATTAAACACATCATTTAAGCCAAATCAACAGAAATCCAGGCGTTGATAGTTGAACCAAATCAAATACACAACATCTGTAGCATACAAACAACATATCAGAGTCACGTAGTAAGATCAAGGTCTAAAAATGCAAAAAAATTGCTGCAGCTGAACTAACCATAGTCCAGTATTTGGACTGTTAAAGACAACAGTCTAAAGGAAAGAACATAGATTAAGCATAAGATGATAGCTTTATTGGGAACTTAAAGCCATTATACTGTAAAAGGGAGTCACCAATCCAAAAGGATGGGTATTGTGGCATGATCTAACTATGGTTTATATAAAAAGTAAATCATAGAATCATTGTTGTCTGGAATTGGCTTTGCTCCTAATTCAGAAATATTCCCCGATCTTGAAATTCAAAGCATCATGATTGAAATTTCTTTCAAAAGAAGTGATAAGCTTCAACTAGCAGAATCAAACCCATTACCCTTCTCTAACAAGTCTCTGGATCCTGCAGGCGCTCAGGCCGCCCACCCATAGTTTTTGCGGCTAGCCAATGAGCAAGCAGGGCCAGCCAGTACTTTGAAGCTGATTAATCAAGGGAATCTGCAGGCCAACTTTGCTGATGGCTTGCAACTTGTGGAAGAGCGTCATAGATTGGTGATTAATCCAACCAATCTAGATTGCCGGAGTCATTCAACCAACATAGTGACATTCCCATCATAACTGACAGGCCATCAGAAAAGAGAATTTTTGCTCAGAATGAAGGTTCAAATTCTAAAGTTAGTGCTGATGATTGGCTTAAAGCCAGGGCTATCTGAACCTGTGATCTACAGCCAGCCAATGATAAGGAAATCACTCTGTAATATGCCAAACTCACTAGGCTAGAGATGTCCCAGTTGATGACCACTAAGGAACCAGTAGTCAAGGATGATAGGAACACAAGTAGGAATGATGAAGCCATTAGTGGGTTAAAAACAGGCCGTCATATTGGGGTCATATCAATTGAGGAAATAGTGGGCCATAAGGTGCATTATGACCCCAGAACTCTTGGCCCAGAGGAAACTGATAAACCCAGCTATCATATGAACAGTTCAACAGAACTTAGTAAATGGTTTGTTATTTAAACCCAGAGAATGCTTGAAAGATAGTATTGACATTATATAAATAAAATAATGTGACCTTAGTTCTAAAGTTTTATTTCATATTTGGTTTTGGTTTTTTTCACTTCACTACTGTTCTAACAGAAAAATTTGTCCTGCCAGCCCATCTATATGAGAAAGTTCCTGAAACTTGGCCCGCGTTTTATTGTCCACCAGGAGCTCCCTTTAGCCCAATACATTTATCTGAATATCTCTTCAACCTGGAAAACAAGAAGTTTTCCTTGGATACTATCCTCTGCTTTGATTGCCTGACCAGACAGAGAACCCCAGGAGCAGTTTACCACAGAGGAGCCTGGTGCAAGCACCCTGCCACACTGTACTGTGAGAAATACAACTATCTTCCTGCCTATCAAATCAATATTAAAGCACCATCCACACCCAAAACTGACTGTCTTCCCCCAGCTCTGGTCTGTCACCCCTATCTGCCAACCAATATGCAGGCATAGCCTACATCACCTTGGCCGGTGTCAGGGCCCAAGGGCTCCTATTCTGATCCATTTAAACTATAGTCTAAGTGAAGTACTTTATTTATTATTCAGACCAATAATGATCAAAATGGGGAAAAGGGAACTAGATTCATTTTATTCTATTTGAATTGGTCTTTGAGATTCTTCCAGATTATTCCTGAAGTTTCTTGCCTCTCTATATGGGGGGACATGCTAAAAGTTTGAGACATCTGCTGACTATTTCTAATCATATTCCTTTGGGCAGATTTGAACTTTGCGCTTTGCCTCAGTTGGACATCTAAAAATACTTTGGCAGGATTTTACTCATACAGGGCTTTCATTTGAGCGCAAGAATGTCCAAAACTGATCACTGGAAGCTGAGATATGGTTGGATTTGCCTGCTTACTAATTGTTGCTTGTCTTGATTTGAAATCCAATCTTGCAACCATTTAGGACATGTTGACAAGGTTTTTGAACTTGGCTCTTTAAATTGTCATAACTTTTGATCTAGGGCACCTAGGGAGATCATCAAGGGGGCTTTTTACCAACAAGAGGTAGCTTTATTGATCCAAGTTTTTAAAACTTGACCTTTCAAAGTTATCATGTCATGGCAGACCATGACAGCCGGTCTAGTCAATACTATGGCCCCCTCCACTGGACTATGGACCTTAGTAGGTCACTCAGCATCTTACCTAATCAAGTTAGAATCTCTCCAATGTTGGGCCCTACCCTCCTCTCAACAAAGTAAGTTGGTAGCTGAAACTAACAGGACCCCTAATGGGATATGGTATCCTGAAAGGGTTGACAATGGATCATTGGAGGAGTTCAAGGCGTTTTTTACTAATGCTAGTCATTGGTGAAAAAGCTTAAAGCTTAAGGGATTGATAAGGAGTGCCATTTGGGGAAGCTTCAAATATAAAAGTAGGAAGAGAAGAAGTATATTTTATTGGATAATACTTTAGACTTATATAGATTTAGCTGTGGTAGGGATATTAGTTGGACCAAACCCAGGGGCTGGTCATGTGCTGGATGGGTTCAAGTTGCTGGATACCTGGACAGTCATGTGATATTGGTTTGTTGCCATTTCTGGTATGTCAAATGGTATATTGGAAATGCACCAAATTAGGCAATGTCTGGATGTTAGGTGTGATAGCAATAGCCAGAATACTTGTACATCCAGACCCTTGACACACTCCTCCCTTAAGGGGTTACTCAGGTACATTAGGAGGGGGCTTTGTCTTGACAGCTGCTGCCTGATGTTCCTGGAGTTGTTTACTAGTGGGCACCAACTGGGTTGAGTGTTCCCCTTTGCTAGGGCGGAGGCAAGATCTGTGATACTTTTTGGTGATGGGCTCTTTGGCACCCTGGAACTTAACCAGGTAGATGTTTCTGTCTGGTTGGTATCTGATGATTCTTCCTGGTCCCCTGTGTACTGAGTCTAACTTCTTTCTGTTCCCAGCTAGGACCCAGACAGGGGAGTTGATGGGGAGTGGGTCCTCTGTTGAGGTTACCTTTTGAGTTTTGAGTCTCTTTATTTCTGCCAGTTTGGCTTTGAGGCATATGTGTTGTAGAGCTGGTTTTTGTTCTACTGTGGGAGGTTTTCCCGGGGGGATCTTCACATACGGTTGGTTATTGCGGGTGACTATTTCTGGCTTGTACCTGTATGTTAGTTCAAACAGTGAGTAGCTTGTCCCTTGATTGGTAAAAACCCAGGATACTAGTAATGCATGTTTCACATAGAGCAGCCATGTGTCTTTGGCTTTGCCATCCATTATTTTCTCCAGGGTTCTGATAAGGCTGCCATTCAGGCGTTCAACTCTGCCCTTGGCCTGTGGCCTGTAGGGCAAGGTTGTGGAGTGTTTGATGTTCTTTGCTTTTAGATTGTCATTTACTATGTGGCCTGTTAGCTCTTTTGCTCCATCTGTTATGATGTAGTCTGGAGTGCCGTAGTCCGCTATGATTGCTTTATTGATGAATCAATTTATTGTTTCCGCCTTGTGATCTTTTGTTGCCCAGCAGATGGGCCAACATGTGGCAAAGTTGATGGCTACAATTAGGAAACATTGATTAATTTTGGTTTCTGGGAAGGGTCTACTACGTCCAGTCCCCAGACCTTAAATGGTTTGGGGTCAGGTACTGGGTTAACTGTTGGCTGTGGTGCCTTAGTGCTGACGTATTTTTCACATACTGTACACTTTTTTAGAACATCAAAAATGTCTTGCTTCAGGTTGGGCCACCATATTATCTCTTTTAATGTGAGATATAGGTTGTTAGCCTTTGTGTGTTCTAGCAGACAATGGTGTCTTAATATAGTGTCAACTCTTTGTGCAAGTGTGATGTATGGAATGTGTTTATCCTTGATGATTTGGTATACTGTGCCATTTGATACGTTTAAATGTTTTTCATTCCTTACTAGCGTATCATGGGTTAGTTGATGTGTGGAGGGATCCTTTACTTTTGTCTTGTACTCAGTGTTGTATAGGTTGGGCCAGTCAGGGTCCAGGTGGTCAGGGTGATCCTCTCTTGGCTGGAATAGCCTAGAGAGAGCATCAGCCGTGACCAGCTCTGCCCCCTTTTTGTATTGGATGTCCAGGTTAAGCTGTTCCAGCAAGGACATCCATTTGGCTTGGCGCCACACAAGTGTGTTATGAGTTTTGAAATAGATTAAGGATTTGTGATCAGTTAGTACTCAGACTTTTAAGTGCCTTTGAGGTAACATCTCCATTTCTTGCATGTGTTATATATTGCTAGCAATTCTTTATTGTGTATTGAGTACCTTTGCTCAATGTTTGTTAGCTTTCTGCTTTTGTAACATACTGGCAGGAAATCTTGCTACCCTGGCTGGCAGATGCGTAGGACTGCTCCAATGGCAATGTCACTAGCGTCTGACTCAAGCTCATAGCACCTGTTGTTATTAGGGTATTGAAAGATTGGTGCTTTGATCAAAGCTTGTTTCAATAGTTGGAAATTCTTGTTGCATTCTGGAGTCCAGATGAATTTCTTTTTGGAATTACCTTTGGTTAGGTCATTGATTGGTGCAGTGAGTTTTCTGCAGTCTTTGATTTATTTCCTTAGGTAAGCTACCATACCAATAAAGCATCTAACTTGTTTCACGGAGGTGGGGAATTGCATGTTATTTATGGCTTTTATTTTATCTGGGTCTGCTTTGATGCCACTGTCAGAGACAATGTGGCCCAATAACAAGAGTTCCTTTTTCATAAATTTGCACTTACTAGGCTTAGTGTATAGTTTGTGCTTTGCAAGTCAATCAAGTGTCTTGCGGACATGTGTGAGGTGTTCCTCTTTTGTTTTTGAAAATATGATGATGTCGTCAAGGTAGCATAATGTATTTGAGAGTCCGTTTAGCACCTGGTTCATCATGGTGACAAACATTGCGGGAGCGTTGGTCATCCCAAAATTCATTACTTTATATTCAAACAACCCAAATTGCATGCGGAACACGGTCTTTGGTATGTCCTTCTCTTTGACTTCAACTTGGTTATAACCAGATGTGAGGTCAATTTTTGAGAATTTTTTTTGCTCCAAAGAGTCTTGCAAATAGGTCTTCTATGAGGGGAAGTGGGTATTTATTCTTTACTGTACTTGCGTTTAGTGCTCTGTAGTCAGTAACTAAGCAAAGGGATCCCTATTTCTTCTTTACAAAGAAAGCTGCTGCCCTCACAGGGATTCAGACAGATGGATGAATCCTTTGGCTAGATTGTCCTCAATGTGGGCTTTAAGTGTTTGGATCTTCATGGGAGAGAGTCTGTAGAGGGGTGTAGGTTTGGGCATGGCTTTGCATAAGTTGATGTCATGTTTGACCTCTTGTTTGGGGGGTAACTCTGTGAGTTCTTCCTTAAATGCATGAGTGTATTCCTTTAGGAGTGCCACAAGTTCCAGGCATTGGATCTTTTGTGTTTGTATATTATTAAATTTGGAGTACCTCATTATGTGGAGGGTACTGTCTTTGGTTAGGTGTTCAGAGTCATCTTGATTTATGACTTGAACAAATATTGTGTCTCTTAGAATGAGGTCATTGGGTTCTTTGAGGATATTAAAATTGACTCCATTGCATTTTATTGTCATGGTTTTTGTTTTTCAACATACACTGGGATTCACTTGGGTGAACCAGTCCATGCCTGCTACAATGTTGTAGTTTATGTTGTTCATGAAAAGTCCTTTGATGGACGTTTGTATGCCTTGGAGGTCAATTCTGAAGGGTGTTGTTTTGCCTTTGAGCAGAACTTTTGACTTGTCTGCCATTCTAGTGTATTTGAAGTTGGATTTGACAACTGGTATTTTGTACTTGGTTAAAAAAGGTTTGCTAACCATAGTGTGTTGTGCACCAGAGTCAAATAAAATTTTATGTGTATGAGATTTGTAAGTGCATGGGTAGACAAGAAGTTGTGAGTGATCTTTAATTTTTACATTAATAAAAATGGAGGATTGCAGGACACGTGGGATGCAAGCAGCAAAGTTCATGCCTTGGTACTTTTTTCTTGTCAAGTTGGGGGGAGACATGGGCACTTAAGCCTGTTCCCCCTCCTCTTACTATTGTTCCTCTGTTTGAGACCTTTGAAGTCAGATAATGTGGGGTCAGATTCATAGTGGTTTGCTACTTCAATGTTGTTAACTTTGGCGGTGTCCTCTTTCTTGGGACAGGAGTGGTTTGCGCTTTGGCTGCAATTGCCATTGTTACAATTGGAGTTGTTGTTGTTATGGTTGGTATTTTGGCGTTTATTGCCATTGGCGTTTTCTCTCCCAATGTTGTTTGAAATGTGGTTGCCGTTGCGTGCAGCATATTCCATGTTGGCGCATTTTTCAGCGCGCTTGGCTTCAGCAATGAGCGCAGGCATGGAGGTATTTGCTTTTGGGCAGATGAGGGCAGCAATAGAGGGTTTCATTCTGTTGATGAATGATGCTCTGGTGTGTACGTTGTCAGCTTGTGCTGGGTTTTGGATCTTGAAACGTATTTCTTCAAATTCATTGGCGTAGGCTGCAATAGTGGTCTTTTGAGGAAGATCACTGAGCTGTATTGCAATGTCTTGGAGAGATTCAGTGACGCAGAAATTGTGGGTGATGTTGGCTTTGAACTCTTCCCAGTTGTCAAGCTGGTTGTTGGTTTGTGATCCAACCCAGGTGGCAAACCAGTTAGCTGCGGCCTTATATAGGCGCTTGCTGGCTTCCTGGACCCATTTTTTATGAGGGATGCGGCTGGCGCAGAGTTTAGCGGCTGTGTGGTCTAGACAGTTGATGACGTTTTCTTTGTTTTTACCAAAGAACTTGTCAATACCAATGTATTTGGTATTGGTAACTTCACCTGTGATAGGTGGTTGTGTGTTTGTTTGTGGTTGAAGAGAGTGACTGTATTGAATTATCTTGGCGCATGCTTTGGGCATGACCAGACCTTTGAATACGGTGCATCCACTAGGAATATCTTCATTGATGTTGTGGGCGCAGAAGTACGTTTTCCAGGTATCCTGGGATGTGGCCTGGTTGAGTACGTGGGCAAAGGTGAGCAGGCTCTGTTCAGTCATTTTCTCTTTCATTGGCGTAGTCAAAAACTATAGTGCTACCAGTGATAAGGAGCGCCATTTGGGTAAGCTTCAAATATAAAAGTAGGAAGAGAAGAAGTATATTTTATTGGATAATACTTTAGACTTATATAGATTTAGCTGTGGTGGGGATATTAGTTGGACCAAACCCAGGGGCTGGTCATGTGCTCGATGGGTTCGAGTTGCTGGATACCTGAACAGTCATGTGATATTGGTTTGTTGCCATTTTTGGTATGTCAAATGGTATATTGGAAAGGTACCAAATCAGGCGATGACTGGATGTTAGGTGTGATGGCAATAGCCGGAATACTTGTACATCCAGACCCTTGACAGGATGACCCAAAAACATCAGAAGAATGTTTTAGTTCTTTAGCAAGGTAAGGTTTAGAGCTACTACTATGATATAAAGTAGCATGATTGGACTAGCTTAAGCTTTAAAAGAACTTTATTATAGAGAAAACACTTGGGACATGGGGCTATATATAAGTGATTAAACAGTGGAACCAAAGACAGCATCTTATTCATTGTATAGACTCACATAATCTACACAGAAACTCTAGCCCAACCAGTAGTCAGATGGTGATAGATTGTAGATCATTCTTTTAACCAAACAACATATGGGACCATAAATTGGTGTATTTATAAAACAATAGCATGGTAGGCAAACCAAAATATTGGCTAAATATCATAAGGTTCTAAGGGCAACTATAGTGAAATAGACTCCCTGGTAGTTGACTACCAGATATGTAAATCCATTAGTTTTTTTTCTTAGACAATTTAAGATATTTTTTAGTACAGTAGCTTTCAACCCTGTTGAGATAAACAAAAAATATCAGTCTAAAAATGAGTACAACTCAGTCTAAAAGAAAAATCAAGGCAGATCCAAATATATTGAAGTTTAATATAAATTCCTTAATTTTGATTTTTTTAGACTGAGTTGTATTTGTTTTTAGATTGAGATTTTTTGTTCATCTCAACAGGCTTGAAAAATACTGTTAATCAGGGATGTGAAACCAAAGATTGAGATTAAAAACACTGTAAGTTGACTTCATTTAATAATTCTGTTAGTTCAAAGACCAATTTAAAAGGTAATTTATTTAAATTTACTGATAAAAATTAAAACAACCAGTGGTTGACTCTTTAAAAGTAAAAGTGGCCAAGTTGTCACTTTTTAAGCCAATAACAATTTTATAAATAAAAACAAATATGTTCTTATATAAATTTTATTATTTACTATTATATATTTATTATGATTATTTAAAGTTGTAAACTAGGCTCCCAAGCACCACTATACTGGATTACGTGGTATATGCATTAATCAACTACCCCCTTGTTTTACATTATGTCTATTCCAGATTTCTAGATCAATTAGGCCACATAAGTCAGGCTTAACTTATTAATAGATTTCATATGTAATTTATAGAAAATAGAAAGTCAACTCTCCCCCTGTTTGACACTATCCACTTGCCACATAATTGGTTTCAGATTTAACTAAAAAGGCTTGGATTTAAGCCTAAATTAATAAGTGTTGTACTATGGGTGCCAGTTGACACCCACCAAATTGACACTTATCAAGGTGACTAGTGAATAGAGCTTCTTAACATTTTAACTCTCACTATGGTAAATAAGCCACTCCTGGCTCCCCCTGTATACTCTTACCACTAATAAACATATTCCCACTCATTCACTTTTTTTAACTATTTTTTTATTTATTTTTTGCACATATGAAACTGCCTTACTTTTGGGTTAACTTTTGAACCTGTTTTTAAATTAAGCAAGGTTTATATGTAAAAAGCATAGTAATTTTAATTTTTTTGGTCAACTCCAAGAAAGTTGACAGTGAGAATTTGGCTTTTCACAGCTGATTGACAGTGCAGAACTTGACACTTTACTAAGTTTTGAATGTTTAACCCCCAATAAAAAAATTCATGTTGAAACAGAAGGCTTGACCTGCCAGCAAGGTTCCAAGTAAACAGGTTTGTGATCCGCAATCCAATTATCCAGTCACTCAAAGCCAAACTAGGAAGTCAAATCAAATATCCAAATCCAACAACATGAAAAAATGATGATGCCTTACAGTGGATAACTTGTTTTGACACTTGTCTCATTACTAAGATCAGGTCACCCCCTTTATCATCCCATTGTGTGATCAACACCATTATGTTCTAGTTATCCATGATTCACAATGACTATATAATATTTATCTCTCAATAAAAAATATTATCTAGTTTCTAAATTCCCCCTTGTAACTCTGCTAAAACAGCACATTTACAACATTGATAGCACAGGTATTGTTTTCATCCTACTTTATTCCCCAAAATTCTGCCTTTTGCCTGTACTTGCTGTGGTCAACAAATCTTTGAAAGAATCATGTCTGGCCTCCTGCTAGACTAGACGCCATACCTGTTGAGTACCAAGATACCAGAAGAATTTTTAATATACCATAACATGCTTTTACTGATACCTTCCTTCAATGCCCTGTCAGCGCAAGGTTTCTTCCAGGCACCTATCATTCTGTCTTGAGCCGCAACCAAGGAAGGAACCATGCCTGCCTACGTGGCCCAACAACTTCAAAGTGCTGCTTTGAAACCATTTGCTGGGGCCAACAACAATACCACAGCTTGGATTTAATCTGCCCAAAGTAAACAGGCGCAGATAGAATGCCCACAACACTTCTGGATTGCAGAGATATCCATCTAACTCACACAAAATGCAGGCACTTGGTGCAATAAGTGGCAAAAAGACCATACCATGAAAGACTGGGATACTTTCAAACAAGACTTCTTGGCACAGTTTGTATTGAAGGACACCATCCTCATGATTATCTACCAAGTGAAGAACCTGACCCAGACAGGCACCATAAAGGAACTTACACACAATAATGAAGAACTCTGCCTATGTGCCCCTGAAGATATGGCATTTGACACTCCAGCCACACATCTCATGTATTACAACACCCTTAAATCACATGTAATGAGACATTTTAACCTGGACCAAGTAACCAATCTGCAAAGCCTATATCACAAAGCCAAGAAGGCAGAGAAGACATCCAACGCCCTCCACAAAGCACAGACTGGGAAGAGAGAGAGACCCAAAGATTCTCAATCAACTGGGTGTGCCAATTGCCCACCTCCTGGAAACAACAAAAACTCAAACCATAAGCCTGCAGGCTCAAATGGGTACAGAAACAGGAACAATGGGCATTCAAATTGTACCCATTTCATATCACTGCCACTCAAGACAATTACAACAAGGGAAAAGCCTGTGGAGAGCACTAATAAAGCCAAGTTTTTCCTGCACCATTTCCGACTTGCCCAATGATGAGTACCATCCCAAGGACGTGGACCAATGCCCAATGATCCAAGTGCCCTTGGAAGACCCAGTACTTTACATCATTGCCAGACATCCCAATAAACTGATGTCCTATCCTTTCCTCTTTTGCAGTTACATAGGCTAAGCACTCCTGGACTCAGGCACAGATTAAACCATAGTTAACTCAGCTTTGTAGACAAGTTCAAGCTGACCACTAATCCTTAGCGGATTAAAAATGTGGTCCTAGCCAATGAACATAACATTTTTATGACAAAGGAAACAGTCCCTTTCTCCATAATTCTAGATAAACTGTACTCCACCATTCAGGGACCTGTTTTTGACTTCCACAAGTTTAATATTGTACTGGGACTGGACTATTTACAAAGAAAAAACCCAAAAAGACTGGGCACCCTCAGTATTAACCAAAAAGTGTGTAGGCGTCAATCACCAGATCTACCCTGACTTGGTGGATCAACTCCTGTGTGACCATATTTTTGTATGCTCTACTGAAACCCTGGACAAAAAGAAGAGCCTCAAGGCAATCAATTAGAACTCCTTCCAGTACAAAGTCACACACTTCAAGGAGGCACTTGAGAAAGGACTTATCCGCCCCTCACAGTCTCCTTTTGGCGCTGCTGTATTCTTTGCGGCAAAGAAAGACAGTACCCTTCAATTGGTCACAGATTAACAAGCCCTCAATTAAGTTGCCATCAAGAATTACTACCCACTTTCACTCATTGACAACCTCTTTGATGCCCTGGGCGGCGTCACTGTATTCTCCAAAATTTACCTAACCGCAGGTTCCAACCAAATCCACATCAAGGAAGAATATATACCCAAAACAGCCTTCTGCACTATGTACAGATTGTACAAGTGTGTGGTGCTCAACTTTGGAATGACAAATTTGCCTTCAACCTTTATGACTTTCATGAACAAAGTGTTTGCCTCCATATTGGCAAACATGCCCTAGTATACCTGGACAATATCAATGTCTACAGTCCTTTGGTTGAACAACATCACAAGGACCTAGAAGCAGTGTTTACCACCCTGGTACAAAAAAAGGCTAGCTATAACATCCAAATGCCAATTCTTCTCCAAACAGCTCCCCTTCCTGGGACATGTGGTCTCAAAGGATGTCATTAAACCCAATAACCAGAAGATTCAAGCTATCTGTAAAATGCCATCTCCAAAAGACAAGTCAGAACTCCGCACATTCCTGGGAATGGTTGCCTATGTAAGGGCAGTTCATCCCCAAATTTGACATCCTGATTGCACCTCTGTCTGCCATAACTGGCGCCAAATCCAAATTTGTATGGAGCCCCTAATATGACCTTTGTTTAAGAAGTCTTAAGAAAAAACTCACCACAGTGCCTATCCTACAATGTCCCAAACACAAAGGGGAATATTAAATGGAAACTGTCAGGGATTTTTTCCCTGACTACATTAATTTTATTGAAGGTTTTAAAGGCATTAAACCAGAACAAACAACAAGTAACAAAAGCCTTCTGAATATGGATAACACTGGCTTGAAGCCAGACGGGGATCAAACTCCAGACCCTAAAGAAGAGTCAAATGTTAGTCTACCTGCAACAATCAAACTTAGTTTACCTTTTATTTGAGTTTGATTCATTCAAAATTTGCTTTTGCGCTTGCTCCCAACTTCAAACTGGTTAATAGGCAAGTTGAGGATGTCACTTACTGCTCCTTCTCTGATTGGCTTATTGTAGCTTGCTTGCTGCTCTGGAATTCATTATTCCTATACCCCTACCAGGCTCTGAAGTTGATTTCCCCTGATATTAAGCCAATCCACTGCTTAATTATTTCTTATCTTGTGGTTTACTCTTGTTACCTCTATTTGTATGTTAAGTTTATACATTTTATTAAGATCCAGGTTCATATGAACATGGTAAAATTAGTAAGCTCAGTTAAGCCACAATGTAAAACATCTCACATACCTCTATCCTCTTAAATGTCACATCCCCACCATTTTGGTATTTTAGTGAGCATTTCCTATTCTTTATACTTGCTCCAACAATAAAGACTTTATCTATTCTACATTTGCCACACCTACCTTCTGATCTCTTATTTTGAAGCCATGAAAGGAATTTTATTCCTGTTCTGGTTTCTAGATGCCTTCTTTTCTGTGGTGTTATCCTTGGAGAACACAACACCAACTACTGACTGGCACAATTCCTCCCCCGACAATGCTCACCAAAAGGAATCTCTAGCCCATGGATGGTTTAAGTACCCCTCTGGCCACTGGGTATGCAAATTCCATTATGGTTGTTCTTTCACTCCTCCTCCCGCAGAACCTTTGTTGGTTAGATCCTATGCCGTCTTCTATCTGCTAACATACATGGTGGGATATTATATGCTTGGTTGCTTCAGCTCTATCCTATAAAGATTTGCCTACCTGGGTCACTTAGGTCATCTTGCAATGATCACGGTACCCATTGGTTCAGTAATAGCAGGGCTCAACTTAGGGGCCTTGGCCCACCAAATAGGGAACTTGTTCCCTGTTAAGTGGGTCCCTGACAGAAACATACGCCTCCAACCCATCCATTGGAGGGGTTCTACGCATCAAGAACAGCAATGGCAACTTTCTTCCCATAGCTTACAAATCAAGAAAACTTACAGATGGTGAGTGCCAATACCCTATACATGACAAAGAATTGCTGGCCATTGTATATTGTTTGATAAAAAGGTGTTGTTACTTAGAACAACAAGAGGAATTTAAAGCCCTGACCAGCCACAAATTGCTCATATATTTTAAAACTTAGGCAAACCTCTACCCCCAACAAGTAAAATGAATGGAACTCCATGAAAGGTTTAGCATGATCATACAGTACAAACCTGGTCCCAAGCTTGCCATGGAAAACACCCTCTCACACCTGTATGTCCGTGCCACAAGATGATAAAATGGGCTTGACCCAGGCTGGCCTCTCTTGGTGCTACAAACAAAGAACAAGGGCTTCCCTCCTGGCACCACTGATATTACAAAGAAGACAGTCATCAAGAACAAGCATCTTTTTGTCAACATGTATGGAACCTTACACCACAAAATAAATAATGAAACCACTATACCTTACATCCTCACACATCAGCAAGTAGATATCATCCTACATTACCACAGAGACCTAGGACATAAAAAAGCTGCAAGCTCTACAAATTCCTTAAACACAAAGCATGGTGACCAAACTTATACCAGGATGTCCAGGAAGTCCTAGACCAATGCAAAGTGTGCAAGAAATTTGCAAAAAGCAAAACCTCACCAAATCAGTACTACACATCTGCACGCAGCTACCCTTCAAGGTGTGGGCCCTAGACATTGTTGGCCCCATGTCAGGAAAACATAATGATAAGAAATACATCATCACCGCAATAGACTTTGCTACATGATGGCCAGTAGCCCAAGCAGTAAAGACACATACTGGTAATGACGTGTGGTGGTTCATAGGAAAAGAAATAATCAGCAAGTTTGGAAAGCCAGAACTCCTGATAACTGACAGAGGCAAAGAATTGACCTCTGAAGACACCAATGTATATCTCACCAAGAATGGGGTCAGGCACACTATGACAACACCATACCACCTGCAGGCCAATGGATGTGTAGAACAGCTAAACGGCAGCCTCACAAAAGCCTTGGCCAAACTCACCGCCAGGAGACCTGAAGACTGGTATAAGCAGCTACCAACTGCACTACTTGTATGCTGGACTTGTGTGAACAGATCCACCGGGAAAAGCCCTTTTGAGTTATTATATGGCACACAGCTCAATATCATCCAAGCATTGTCAGGATCCAAGCTGGAAATTCCAACAAGGTTCCCCCCACTCAGATCCCCAGGTCATAGAGGCCAATAGTAATCAAACAGAAAGAGAAAACAAGCGTCTACAAAAGATATTTGTCCCCATCCAAAACAGACACAAGGTCAGCAACAAATTTTGGGTCATGAACATTGACAAAAGTAAACTACAACCTGAGAAATTAGGCCCAGCAATCATCTTAAAGGTAAGCAAGAACAACACTTACCTTGTGCAAGAAATTGGGAAACGTAAGCAAGACAAGGTCCTCCACCATGATTGCCTGAAACCCTGCAAGGCAAGACAGAAACAGTGTGAGAAGTCCTACCCGCCACAGAACAACAGTTAGTACAGTATGGCGCCTGGGCTCCTGACACCTCCCTGACAACCTGTCCCCAGAGGAGGCCAACCTTCAGTCAGGGGGGTGTCAAAACAGCAGGCTCAACCCACCAACAAGGTTCTGAGTAAGCAGGTTTGTGACCTGCAACCCAATTAAACAACCAATCAAAGTCAGACTAGGAAGTCAACTTGAATTTCCAAATCCAACAACATGAACAAATGCTGATCCCTTACAGTGGATACCTTGTTTTGGTGCTTGACTCCTTACCAGGATCAAGCCATCCCCTTCACCATCTCACTGTGTGATCAACACTATCATGTTTCTGTTATCCATGACTCACATTAACTATATAATCATTATCTCTCAATAAAGAATATTATCTAGTTTTTAAATATTTTTCCCTTGTAACTCTGCTAAAACAGCACAGTTACAACAAATGAAAAATAAACTAACCTTTATTAGTAAACTTAAAGGAAGACTCTGGTTAAATTGAGTTTTTTATTAAGGTTAATATTAAATTGTATTGAAATGGCCACAAATTGTTGTGTTTTCTGGGTTTTCACCCCTGAACACTTTAAAAATGGGAATTAAGCTAGCGCAACTAGCAAAAAATATAGTAGATTTTGAGTTTTAAATTGACAGTGACCATGTTAACAAAGTGTCAACAGGGCACTGTTGCCGTTAAGGCTGAGTGCTGTGTCTTCTTGACAGGTTTTTTTGATCTTGGCTAACATAAAGGTTAATATTGTAAATAAAATAATAGAAAATAATAAAAAACACAAGAAGTAAAGCAAAATATAAGTAACCAGTATACATAGAAAATCATATTTAGCATGAAAAGAACATAATAAAGTTAAGAAAAGAAAATATAAACTCAAAGAATAGATCTAAAGTAGTTAAACATAGAAAATGAGTGATACTGTTGCAACCTATTTTTCCAGACTTGTCTGCCAACATATCTTACAATACACAGAGGGCGCTCAATGAGCTGCCCCTTGACGTATCTAACAACATGGACCAATCTGATGGCAATGTCAAGCGGCAGGCACTTTATCCTAATTAGGAGCACTACCAATTTGACCTGCTGATCCTGCACAAGTTATTCCTTGGCTCCAACCCTTACATGGAGCATGCCACCCCCTTGTGGCCCAGTGGCTTTCCCCATATAGTATATTAGTCACAGTATTCTATAATAAAACAATACCTTGTTCTTATTATTCTTGTCATTTCTATTGGACTGTTGTCTTCCCCAATCCAAATACTGAATCCTCATTGGTTCAGTTACAACAGTGGTAGCAGCAGTAGTTTGACAACCTACCTAAAGAGAAAATTCCCTGCAAGAAAGGTCAGAGTACAGGCTGAATGGCTACTCCCCATCAAGAAATCCTCTTGCCAATCCCCAAGGGGGACAACCCCAACAGATACTTCATCTATCAAGACCAACTGGTACTTACAAGTGTATTTAACCAAATCCACCTTGGGCAGCACAACACTAGTGTCACCCCGCCCCAGTCAGACCTGTTGCAATGTATGCTCCACCTCAAGTGGGAAACCTTTGTGGGTGGTGTGGAGGGGGCCAACATTGTTAGTTAGCTCCACTCCACAGAGAACTGCCTCTGTGTATGTCAGGTGCCTGAGCCTATGTGGATTGCCACCGCTTCAGGCTGCCTTACTGGACCTGCTACAGTTTGGTTCACCACCTGGGCCAGCCAAGAGATAGAAATCACCTAGGTGTCATTCAGGGATGCTACAAAGTCCCGCTACAGTAAGACATTCTCATTCATTGTGGTAGGGACTCCCCTCCTGGCTATCAAACAGACTGGTTCCATTCCTGAATATCTTACCGCCACCCCAAAATCTGTAACTGACAGAAACACCATGCTCATTACCTTGATAGTCAATGGTTTAAAACCCCATATCTGCAAGTGGGTTCCCATAGGTTGTTGCACCTCCATCAATGAATGTTACAAAGCCATTGTGGAGGCCAATAACCAGGCTTCAATGGGCTTCTGCAGATCTAATGACGCTCTGCTTTAGCCCTACCCCGCGCCTGGCAACGCTCACAATCAAGTAGGCCGCCACCAGCCACGCCAACAAAAAAACAGGACCAAACGTTCCACAAGGGGGAACTTCAGTTAGCACAAAATGAGGACCCAGGAAAAGCCTGGGGCTGTAGTTTCAAGAGGTTCTACAACCCCACTTGACCCTTACCCTCAATCCCTCCTAGCAAAGAACCCCTTCAACCACAACATCCACAAAGTTGAAACCCTCAATGTCTTTCAAGTTCACAGCAACAACCCCATACTTCAAGCCAGACGCTCTCTAAATAAAGTAACTCTCTTGGCCTACCACTTTTGTTTCTGTGGGAATACCCACAAACTACTGGTAGATACTGGGGCCAACCACACTATGGTGGACCAGACGTTTGCAGATGCTCAACAGTTAGACCAAGTGCCAAGAAGATTCAAGGCTGTACAGGTGGCTGATTCCCAAAGAGTGGCAATTACCCATGAGACAGTACCCTTCTCCTTGAGAATGGAGAGCATCCAGGGTAAGCTCTCCAGACCAATCATGGCAGGGCTCAGCCAAAATGTTATTGCTGGCCTTGACTGGCTTTATCACACCAGTCCCTACATTGACTGGGATACATATGTAATTACTCTCAATAGGAATGGGTTTGGTTTTTAGATATATCCCATCAAAATGAGCAAACTACTTCACAATACCGTCTTTTCAGATTAACAGAGACAGGTCCATCCAATTTCAAGGGGTTAACTAGATTTTGCGCAATGCTCAGTCAAAGTTATCTGCGCAGAACCACCTGCAGCCCTTCCCTTGACAACTCCACCTCCACCAGCACTTGCCACTCTCCTCAAGGAGTATAAGGACGTTTTCAATAAAACGCTAGAACAACTACCCCCTCCCCAAAAGATCCAACATGCTGTACAGCTACAAGGGTTGCTTCCCAAGGCACACCCCCTCTATTGCTTGACACCAAAAGAAGATGAAACCCTCTGCCAGCACCTTGTAGACACACTTGATAAGGGCTTCATACTCCCCTTGCTTTTGCCATATGGGGCTGCTGTCTTATTTATAGCCAAGAAGGACAGGTCCCATTGCATAGTCACATATTACCACACCCTAAATGAGGTGACTATTAATAATAATTACCCCCTGCCATTAATTGACAACCTGTTTGACACACTTGCAGGCGCAAAGGTCTTTAGCAAGATTGATCTCACTGCAGGATACAACCAGGTCTGCATTGCGCCAGCTGTGAGGCAAAAACTGCCTTTTGCACACGCTACAGGTTGTTTGAGTGCCAGATCATGAACTTTGGAATGATCAACGCTCCTTCCAACTTTGCCATGTTTTTTAACAAAGCATTTGAGGAATCAATTGGGAAATGTGTTGTTGTGTACCTTGACAACATTATTTTCTTCATTCAAGATCAAACCACACACTTTCAACACCTCTGTGCTGTCCTTGACACCCTTCAGAAAAACCAGTTAAAGGCTAAGCCCTCCAAATGTGAATTCCTCAAGTTGGAGCTCTTGTTCCTTGGGCATAATAACTATGCCCAAGGGATAAAGCCCAAACCTTCCAAAATCAAGGCAATCACCAGCATGCCACCCCCACCAATGTTGGTCAGGTGCATACCTTTTTGGGCATAGTTGTCTACATGCGTAAATTCATCCCCAACTGTGGAGAACTTATTGCACCCCTCACCAAGCTCCTAAACATTAAACAGCGCTTTCACTGGACTCCTGTCAGAGACCAAGCCTTTGAGACATTGAAGTAGAGGCTTACAACTTCACCTGTATTGCAGTTTCCCAATCAAAACCACAAATACAAACTTGAGACTGATGCCTCCAACAGAGCCATAGGGGGAGTGTTACAGGTAGAAACTGACAAGGGTGTTTTCCTCCCATAGCATACAAATCTAGGAAGCTCACTGACTCAGAACAACATTATCTAATCAATGACAAAGAGTTAGCAGCAATTGAGCACTGCATCAAGAAATGGTGCTGTTACCTGGAATGAGCCACCTTCCCACCACACGTCTTGACAAATCACAAGTCCCTCCAATACTTAAACACTTAGTCTCACTTGACACGCCACCAAGCAGGCTGGTTCAAGAGTCTGTCCCCCTACCAGCTGTACATTGAGTCCAAGCCTGGGAAGGAGCTCGTCATGGCAGGTGCCCTCTTAAGACTCTACATGGTCTCCATCACTGGGCCAATGGCTTGGACCCAGACTGGCCAATGATCTACCTCCGCCCTGAAGCAACCCACTACAAAGGCCTCAACTTGGTAACCATCTCCAAGTTGAAAGACAACAAAAGTCAGCTCACCACTGATGCAGACAATGTCTGCTGCTGCGCAGAAACAGGGGAGAAGACTCCCTACATCCCCATCACATAGCAAGGGGACACCATACTGCACTACCATTGCAACTTGGCCATTTAAGAGGATGCAACCTCCTTGAAATTGTGAAATGTAAGGTTTAGTGGCTGTGTATGCGCCAAGACATCTTGGATCTCCTTGAGACTTGTGTGTTGTGTGAAAAGAATACAACAAAGCCTTCATCCCCCAAGTCTGTGCTTCCCATTAAGGCCATGAAACTCTTTGAACAGTGAGCCCTCAACATTGTTGGACCCCTCCCCAAAGACAGACTAGAGAAGAAGTATATCATTACAGCCAGTGGCTACTTCACTTGTTGGCCAGTAGCATGGGCAACCACCAACCACACCACCATTGCTCACTTCATTGGCAAGGAAATTGTGGCTTGCTTTGAGCAACCCAAACGCCTCATTAAAGATGGAGGGTCAGAGCTTGTGGGACATGTCACAAAGGTGTACTGTGCCAAGAATGCCCTACAACAAATAGTCACAACTCTATACCATCCACAAGCCAATGGGCGCATAGAGCAACTGAATGGCTCCCTGGTTCAGTTGATTGCCAAACTCTCACAGGAACATCCTAATACTACATGGACTGAGCATCTGCTCACTGCATTACTCATCTTGCAAGCAAGGATCAATAGAGGTACTGGGTTCAGCCCCAGCACTTTGGCCTTTGGAACACCTGATGGTTTGACAGGAGTGGAACAAGGGAGATTATGATCCACAGTTCCTGTGAAACCCCCCTTGTTACCAACCACTTCCTTGAGTCAGTGGCGCACTAAGGCCTGAGACATCAAAAACAAGCAAATTGAGGGAGGGAAAAGACATCCTGAGGCCAGGTACGTTGTAGGAGACCCTGTCTATACCATAAATCCCAATTCAGCCAAATTAGAGCCCAACCACTTGGGACCCTTCAAGATAGCTGCAGTATATGACAACCACACCTGCCAACTTGAAGATGCCCAAGGAAACACTAATAAGCTTCACCACAATTGCTTGCGCCCCTGCCACGCCATCCCCACACAAAATTTGCTCGTGCAGATCACCTGCAAACTCTGATCCTGGTGTCTGACAACAAACAGGGGGAAAGGGGGTGTTGCAACCAACTTTCCAGACTTTTCTGCTAATGTATCTTATGATACACAGGGGGCGCTCAATGAGCCGCCCCTTGACATATCTAACAACATGGACCAATCTGATAGCAATGTCAAGCAGCAGACACTTTCTCCTAATTAGGAGCGCTATCAATTTGACTTGCTGATCCTGCACAAGTTATTCCTTGGCTCCAATCCTTACATGGAACATGCCACCATGCCATTCCCTTGTAGCCTGGGGGCTTTCCCCATATAGTATATTAGTCACAGTATTCTATATTAAAACAATACCTCATTCTTATTATTCCTGTTGTCAGGATACAAGGAGTACCTTGTAGCTCCAGCAGGTGAAGGAGGAGTCAAAGCAGGTACTGGCATGGCCCACCAGATGATGGGACCTAACTTTACCAGGTAGGAAAGGGCCTTCCCAGCCATAGCCCAAAGTCCAGCCACTGACAAGGCAGAGTCAATCAATCCTGTGAGCACCAGGTAAAGCACTCCCAGGAATTGACTTCTCTGGCCAGTGGCATCAGAAGTGGGGATGTTAAATGGTTGGTTTAGGTGTTGGGGAAGGTTTCATGGGGACCAAGTAGGCAGCAGGATTGTTGTATTTCCCGTTGAAGATCAGAGGGTAGATGGTGATTGCTTTGCTGTCACAGACAATTTGGCAGGATTCCTTGGGAGTGTTTGGGCAGGTGTACCACTGCAAGTCTTCCAATGTCCAGGGTTTGTGGTCAGGATTTGGGGGTACTCAGTGAAATGCACAGGGCCAAACAGAGCGTTGGGTGGACAGTAGTAGTCAAAGGCTTTGGTTTTATCAACAGTAGTCTGACTGTCTATCCCAGTAGATGGGTACTAACGCTTGGGTGTATGCAGATGGAAGAGTATTAAAAATAAGTATGGAAACAGAATGGTGAACCAAAGGCTCATAACATATTTATTTGATAAGGATGAAAATACAGAACTTTTTCAAGTGCTTCTTATTTATATACTTACTCACATGCAGGTGCCTCTGGGCATTCCTCTGGTGTTATCTGTGTGGCAAGACTTGGCATCTCAGGGTCTGCTGTTTGGTTGGCTGCTTTGTGGTTATTTTTGGGGTTTTCAGGAACAGTTATTAGGCTTTTTGATGGTCCATCTTGGCTTGGCTGGTCATTGATTCTGGCAGGTTTGGCTTCTGGAGTTTGGGTTTTTTTTTTCAATTTAATCACCATTTTTGGGCTGGCTTGACAGGCTCTCTTGAGCCCAAAGAACTTGATTAAAAAAGGGGTCCCCAATTGGGGACTCCAAATTACTTTATGGAGGGTGGGCTTGATCTGGGTTTACTGGGCAGCTAAAAATAGCTTGCCCAGGCCCAGTCAAACCCACCAAGGCTTGGGCGTTGCTTTTGGGCCCAAAGTGGGCCCCTCAGCTACCACCAGGGCAGGAATGGTTCCTGCACCTGGATTTGCTTTGAAAAGCAAAAATCCAGGTGCAGGCAAATCTCCCCTGCCTGCTAGCCCCGCCTGGAGGCTAGGAGCAGGTTCAATTCCCTCTGGGGCCTCAAAATTGTTACTTCCATAACACCTGTCCTTTCTATTGGACTGTTGTCTTCCCCAATCCAAATACTGAGTCCTCATTGGTTCAGTTGCAACAAGACTTGAAGAAGCATCAAAGATGTTAGGTTCAGCATAACATATTAGGGCTAAATCAATGAAAAGTATAGTTTTAAACTAAAATAAAAAACATATGAGAATTTTATGGGGAGTAGTAGGAAGAGTAGTAGATTATAATGGCAAAAAATATTATGTGGAATGTCATAACTGTGCTGTTTTAGCATAGTTATAAGGGGGAAAATATTTAGAAACTAGATAATATTCTTTATTGAGAGATACATATTATATAGTCATTGTGAATCATGGATAGCAGGAACATAATGGTGTTGATCATACAGTGGGATGGTGAAGGGGGTGGCTTGATCCTGGTAATGATTCAAGCACCAAAACAAGGTATCCACTGTAAGGGATCATCATTTTTTCATGTTGTTGGATTTGTAAATTTGAGTTGACTTCCTAGTTTGGCTTTGAGTGACTGGATAATTGGGTTTCAGGTCACAAACCCGCTTACTCAAAACCTTGTTGGTGGGTCAAGCCTGCTGTTTTGACATATTTGTTTTCATGATGTAAAAGTGTCAATGTCAATACTTTTTAAGCTGAACTTATTTTTAATAACAAAACTGAAACATCTACAACAAAGAAATTACATACACCTTTAAATTTTTTTATTAAATTAACATATAGAAAGTTTTTCACGCATATAGCTGATTGTTAAAATGCTCATCTTATAAATATAAATGTGGCACTTATTCTGGCTTTAATATATTAAGTGGATTGATGGCTGTCAAGATTTTGTGGTCTTGAGAAAAGATCTTTATTATTCTTTATAGTAGAGGTGTTGATATAGATTAAATGAGGACAATATTTGCTACCAATTGGGTCTAGGAGGAGCTACAGCCTGGCGGTATCCCAAGTCTGTAGGAGAAAACACACGGGTCTGCAAGTAAACAACAGCACGTTCTACTTGGATACTTCTGACTACTAGGTGTCAGCTTGTAGTGATACAACAATAGAGATCCTTTAACCTCTATCTTCAAAGCTGAATTCTCTGCTCACTCTCTAATCAGGAAAGCACCTTATATAGGGGGAATAAGCCCTCTTGCCAGATTATAATCTGACACTTCCAACTCTTACTAGTCAGTCTATCTGTTCCCCAGACTGCTAGTTTCAGCTCCCAGAGTTAGGCAGCCATCCGGTCTGGAATGGGACTTCAATAGATTATCAGACCTCAGCTTATCTTATCAGCATACTGGCGGTATCTTGTTTGTAGTTTATGCATGTACAAGTTTGGTTACCCTGTCAACTGGATTTTTGCATCATGCATTATTCTTCAAAATGACCTTCTATATTAGTCATAGAATTTGAGGTTTCTCCAAGCGCAAATTTTTGACATGAACCATCTTGCATTATTATCCTTGAGCATTCCATCTTATTGGTTAGGGGGTGTTCTGTGCTTGTGGTCAGGAATCATCAAGCTTGTTCAATCAGGTTTGATCCAATGGGAGGATCAGTATTGGATCAGGATCAATCTTTGGAGTAATACTAAGGGCACTGATTAACCAAGGCTGGGAACAAGATCAGCTGATTATTTCTTTAAGTTATCCAGCTTTATGGCAATCAGTTGTCTTGGCCAATCAGCAAGCGGAATAATGGTCAGGTCTATCATATTATTCTGGAGTTCTGACAATGGCTAACAGCAATCCAATAATTTAAGCGTGAGTTACTATGTAAGTTATTATAGAATTTATTATTAAAAATAATTTTGACACTCAGAAATTTTATTTATTTGCTTGTAATCATCCACTGGGGTGGAGTTAAGCAAATTAAAGTGGCGCAATTACTGTAGATTCAGAACCTAAAGGTAAAAATGTGGAATTGTCAAATTGTTTTTACGTGAACTCACCAACTTATTGGAATACTTTTCATCATTTTATATAAAAAGTAAGTTTTTCTGGGATGAAAATTACTCCACTAAGTTGGTGAGTTCACGCAAAAACAATTTGACAATCCCACATTTTTACCTTTAGGCTCTGAATTTACAGTAAGCTTAAATTAATATGTCACCTCCTATAAAGAATGTCATAAGTGACGTTGTCAACACTTTACCCTTTTCATTACTAAAGACAACTTTTTTAACAAATTTCAATATACACAATAATAAAAATACATATTGCTGCTACCCCAAATATAATTTTTAATAAAGAAATAAAGAACTTTGATCATTCTTTTAGTTGTTTTTATATATTTATTAAATTTTATTATGTAAGCAAAAATACACAGAAAACAGTTAATGTTTGCTAGCCTTCTTAAATTTAATTAAGTGCACTATGTTTTTCCCTAGTAAATCTTCAAAAAATGTCAACAGTGTTAATGTTGTTAATAATAATGTCTAAAAATTTTCTAATCAACAGTGAGAATTCAGCTTTTTTTTACTAATCATCACTCATATGTCAACATTTTTCATTTCTCACATATAAAACTTTATGCTTTACATAATAAAACATATGATTTTTTGATATTTTGTATTTTTGACTTTTCTCTTTCATATTTTCTAATTGTCAAAATAAAAATATATATAAATATATTACTTTTAAATAAATCTCTTAACTTTTAACTTGTTATTTAAAACTATAATAAAATAAAAAATATACAAGTATTTTTTAACTTTTAAATGCCAATAAAAACCCTATAAGGTTTAATTTTTATTTAGTATGTTTTATAGTTGTTTTGTTTTGTTTTTTAAATACATTGCTTTCTTTTAAACCCTTTTCCTTATTATTTTAGGACAAGAACTTCCAAAGCAGCCCAAAGGAACCAAGTGTCCCTCTAAGCCCACCAAAGCCACCAAAAATAAGCCTATCTCATCAAAGAAGGCAACTCCCAAGCCCTCCCCAAAGCCTCCCCTGAGCCCTCTCCTGAGAAAAGCCTTGCTCACTTCACTGGGAGAGAGATAACTGATGATTAAGTTACTGACCACAGTTTTTATAACTCTGCTTCAGACAAGGAGCCTACCAAGAAGTCCCCTCCAAAGGATAAGTCTCCTACACATGAAGAGCACCAAGATAAGCTTCCTTCTGCTTCCCCAATCAAACTCCCTGTGGGGTTCCTGTCCACCAGTCCCCAAAGTGTGTCCTGGATTGTAGCCAGGGACCAGCTGGAAGAGATTTTCATTCTCTAGTAAGGGAAAATGTATCTCAGAAATATGTATAGGGGTTGAAATGGGCTTTTATGCACTATCAGAAGGAAGATTCCCTTATAAACCTTCTGGTATATGGCCCAGGGGGTCAAGGAAACAATATGGCTTTGCCAATACTTGGAGTCCTCCAACAATAACTTGGACTCCTTGTACTTGGTCTTGGGCTCCTGCACCTTAGTCTTGGACTTCTGCTCCTTAGACTTGGACTCTGGCTCCTTAAACTTGGGCTCCTGCTCTGTTATCTTGGGCTTCAGTTCTCTGTATTTCTTTAGTGGCCTTGGTATTCCACTTAGATCAGTCCAATCAAGCTCCTGCTGGTGATCAAAAGGCTTTCAAAAACTTCTTGGCAGAAACTCAAAAGGCCTCAGAAAGACCCTGTCAAAAACCTGGAAAGACCCTGTAGCTTTTCAGCTAGCTACCTTCTTATAGTGTCCTTTTTGCCCAACAGTTCCACATTCAAAATGGCTTTCTTCAAAAGCTTAAATCATTGCTGCTCAATTTTTCTATAATAACTTAAGCTTACATACTTACTTTCTCAAAATTTAAAGTATTAATTCACTATTTCTGTCAGGGAACCAACCATGATTGGCCGGCTTGCTAGTGTTTGGGAACTGGCAGATTGCGGACTGGGTGGGCAGAGCCCACCAAAGGATTGGTGCTAAATTAATGAGGTAGGACATTGACTTGCCCACCCACGACCACAGACCGGCGGCTGGGAGAATAGTATCTATTACTCCTGTGAGAGTAATATATACAATTCCAAAAAGCTTGTTGGTATGGTCCAGTGGGAGCTCGGCGGCAAAGGCAGGCATTGGTTTGGGGGTGACGGAAGGTTCCATGTCCATTTGGTAGGTGGAAAGGAAGTTGTATTTATCTCTGAACAGGCGGAATTTGGTAACGTACCAAGGGCCTTCTCGGTTGTATCTGGTTAACTCTGTAGTTCTGGCCAAGGGATCCTGGGCTAGTATGTTGTTGGTGGTGTAGTCCTTGTACTCAGGCTTTAAGGGGTACTCTGTGAAATAGACAGGACCAAAGGGAGCACCTGGAAGGTGTTACATAGCTGGTGGGCTGGCAGGGGGGTCAGAAAATCTTGGGGTTAACTGGAAGATGGCAAGAACAAAATATGGCAATAGTGGGGAAACCAATATCTCATAACCTCTATTTAAAAATGACAATGGGGGTTGATCTTGGCCTGGCAGGTATTTATACCACGCTGCCAGGCTTCACTACCTGGTTGGGTTTTCTGGGCTCAGGCAGGTTGGCATCAGGTGTCTCAGATGGCAGTGTGGCGCTCAGCACTGGCAGTTTGCCACTGGCCGCTTTGGGGTGAGAAGACTTCAAATCCTTCTGTTTATTGATTCAGGTATTGGGTGCCTCTTTGGGTTCAGTGCCTTCCCTGGGACTTTGGGGGAGTTCAGAATAACTTTCAGGGAGAAATTTGTCTATTTCACTGGGCAAACTGCCAGTATCAGGCGTTGGCACCTCAGGGAAATTCCTGGCATCTTGCACTGGCGGTTTGCTTGCAGAACCCTGCAGGGCAGCTAAGGGTTTGGGTCCTGGCAGGCTGGCAGCAACTTCATTGATTAGTAGTGGATTATTTTGTTCCCAGCCTATGAGTCTGGCGGTCCGCAAAGGGTTTTGTCCAGGGTTTGACTCTGGTTCCGTACTTTGAGATTTAGGAGTATCCAAATTGTCATTCCTGACAATTTCCTTGCTTATACTTTAGGCTTTTGGCTTCCAACCAATCATTTTCATCAGGAAACCTGCCAGAACTCAACCAATGAATGCAGAGCGCAGAAATAGACCATTTCTGAAGTTCCACCAGGATCCAACTAAGAAATCAATTCCCATCGCTCAAACCTCTCAAATTGACAACTTTTTGCGCACAAAAGCGTTAACCGGTCCATTATTCTGGCACCAGTCTTCCCTGCATTCAACCTGAACCAATTTAAATATTAGAATACTATTTAAATTGTTTTTTAGACCTTTTTAACATTTTCCCCATATATTTACAAATATAGTAAAATCCAAGGAAAACATCCCAACAAACAACTTTGTATCCAGCTCTCATAGCAACATACCTTCATCTATCCTAGGAACTTAATAAATAAATATCTTACCCACACTTTTATCCACATTCCTTCTTGTTTTAATACTAAAACAAGGTAAAACATTCCACATCTTCCCACTTTGGTAAATCAATTTGGAAAAATCTTGGCTCATTTCTCCGGACCACCAGTTCTTCACCATCATCTTTGGGTTCTTCAGCCATCTCTTCAACCACATCTTTCAGCTCTTCAGCTTAACAAGCAAAAAGTCCATCTTAGTTCACAGAACAGCTCCTTTCCAGTCTTTAAACGGCCTATCAGTCCTCTGGCTACTCCTTTATCATGACCAGCTACTTCTGCATCATGATCTTTGAGCCCTTCCACTTATCCTCACTAGGAACTATCTTGGTTCCACCTGCACAATGAATCATTTTGGTTCCAAACTTCAATATGAACCAACAGTCCTTCAACTAGTCTTCTCTATGATCAAACAGTTCCTCTCACTAGTCTTCTCTGCTGATTCTGTGAATCACCTTAGTTCTTTATCTCAGTCCCCTTAACCAGAACCTGTAGACCCAGGCATGAGTATACATTGAACTAGCATTTGACTGGGCCCTCACAAGTGGCATTCCACTTAGGCCATCAAATCATAGATCCTCAAAGCCTATAACGTTGTTTTTACTCACCCAGGTGATTAAGTCTGGGCTTTCAGTTGCAGAGTAATCAGCTCTACTTCCCAGAGGCCTGATCACACCAAGTTCTGCAGCTTGTTTCCCCAAGCAAACCGCCTTGATGACACCTCTGAGCAGATCCATGCCCTCCAATGTTTACTTTGGGTTCCCCCCAAAGCTCACATGGGGACATAAACAAGTACACCCTACCAGTCTGTTAGGTAGGATGCTTGCTCCCAGACCTCCTGTAAGCATATCAGGGTACATAGAGACCTAAGAGCTCTTCCCCTCCCTGGTAGTCTGAACTATCTGCCAGGGGTCCAAAACCTTCTCCATCTCAAACAGACAAAGTTCCTTGCTAGCTATCTCATTCTTCACCCTTTTGCAGTCACAGTTCCCTGCTAGGTGAAGAAATCTAGCCCACAGCAGCCAATATCTTCTGCTAGGTGGAGGCAAAATCTGCCTCTAGTAGTCTTTACACCTACTAGCTAGGCCTTGCCATCCCTAGTAGCCATCATTCCCTACTAGGCCTCTACCTGCAACAAACAACCAAACTTTTGCTTGGCCAACATTAGCCCCGCCTTCAAAGCACCAAACATGTTGACCGTCACACTCTCCTCCTTCAAGTTCATTTGGGGATGATACAAATCCCCGCCCTGATTACTTCCCTGGCTTCTGCCATGCTCCTGCTGGCCCATGGGACCCTCTTTTGGCCCACAATATCTGCAATGTTGATATGAAGTTCAAGGTTCCTTCCACCTTGCCAAAATACTTCCCCATAATGAGCGTCAAAGGGGGGTAGCCATGGTAGCAAATGGTTACATCTTCAGCTGCAATAACGCCAACCAGGGCTTCAAAAGCTGCCACTATACTTTTGAGGGCCGCTCCTGCCCTGTGCGGCTCAATACTAAGCGCTGGGACTTAGTCCAAACAATTAAGGGTGAGCATACCTACATCATACCCAATACAACCATTGCCTGTCTCCTAAAATGGTATCTTGTGCAGATCATGCCTACCTCCAAGGACCTTCCCCCACCCATCTGGCTGTGCTTGCCTGTAAGCACCTCTCCCCCACCAATTTGAAGAGGGTGCCAACCCACACCCAGTTGGTCAAGTTTGCTAGTGATAGGCACCAAGCCCTCAACCCCCTGGCTAAGAGTGTCACCACAATTTAAGAACTGGTCCTTACCAATGCCCTCAGGAAGACAGAGGATGGTGAGATGTTCCTGCTCCATGACAATGGGCAGGAAGTGGAGAATAGAATCATTGCCTATGCCAAAACTCAAAACCTGGAGCAGCTCAACACTGCTACCACCTGGCTGTGCAACGGCACATTTGCAACCTGCCCAACCCTTTTCAAGCAGCTTTGGGTCCTGCACAGGCAATTTGATGCCCAGGTTGTCCCCCTTGTTTTCCTTCTCCTGCCTGGTGTCAAGACAGAGGTCTATTCCAGAGCATTCAAAATTGTCCAGGATGCTTTGAGCTCCCTTCCTGCCAACCAGCTCCCCCCTCCCACTCACACCACAAGGGCAAATCCTTCCTCCGCTGAGAAGGATGAGTCCACCATAGCTGCTGAGCAGCTAGCTCATGCGCGCTCACTTGGGCCAAAGGTTATCATAATGGACTTTGAGCAGGCTCAGTTGAGAGCCTTCAAGGCCACCTTCAATGGAGAAGTACAGGGCTGCTTCTTCCATTTTAGGCAGGCCCTTGGCAAGAATCTCAAGAGTGAGAAGGACCTTTTTGAGAAGTATCTTAACAATGGTAAGGGGAAGTGCCGCTTTGCCCTGACTCATTTTGCTACCTTGGCTTTTGTACGCCCAGAGAATACTGGGATTGGCTTTGAGGCCCTTCTGGAGGACGCTTATATCAAGAAGCACTCTGCCATCTTCAAAGGTTACCTTGATTACTTTGAGCGGCAATAGGTAGTCAAGAAGGTGACTGTCCAGAGAGGAAAGAGTGGGGTCACAGCGCTATAAAACTGCCATAGCGCTTACTTCATGGGGGAGATTAGAACCACATCCAGCCTAAAAGTGTGACACAAGCACCTGAAGGTGAAGTTTGGGTCAAACCCCAAGTACAACAAGTTCTTCTCCAAGCTGCTGAGGAGCAGGCCCGGACTGTTTCCAAGTTTTGTGACCTGGCCAACCAGGTGGCCCCTAAGAAGAGAAAGGATAAGAGCCAGAACTACCAGGAGGACGTCCAGAAGGTGATTAAGAAAAATATTAGGTGACAGAGATCAAGAAGTACCTAGAAGATGTTGCAACTGTTCTTGCTGGTGGCTTTAATTAGGACAGTAATCATTTCTTTGCTTTGCCTGTATATTTCTTACTTTTGGATTATATATATTTTTATTTTTTTGGATAGTACTAATCTTTTTGGGTATAAATGGTAAGTTTCAGATACAGTTTCAATGAGGTTTTGTAAGAAAAATCTTATGTTTTGTTAATTTATCTTTAAAGTATGAGATATTTTCAGTTGTTCTTATATAAAGTATAATAAATTTAGATTAGAGTTTCTTATATTTTTAGTTATTATGATATATAAAATATCTTTATTTTTGGTTCATTAGATTATAATTTTTATGGGAATAAAAAATAATTTTATAATAAAGAGTTTAATTTATATAGTAAATTGAAAAATACTAACTTTTATCTCCTTATTCTTATTACTTGTGGTATTTTTTATTGAATTTTTGGACTCCATGGGGTCATATTGGTATAATAATGTATTTAAAAATAATTTTTATATTAGGAATGTTCAGGGTAAAGTGTGCTGTTACTTAAAAAAGTGTCTACATCCAGGAGACAACATTATGTAAACCCAGGTTGTCACTTAACTATAGTGTTGACATTAAAAGTGTCAACATTTTTAGTGTCAACATGGCCACTATTGCGCCTCAATTGGTTCAAAGTCCACTTCTACTGCCCACAAGAGTGTCAATAAGGCCTCCAAGGCCAAAACTCCCCTCCACCCTCATCACCCCCACCACTCCTCACCTAATAAAACTGATGATGATCTCACTGACCACTCTTTTTATAAGTCTGAGTGTCAGGAATGTCAATTTGGATGCACCTGAATCCCAAAGTATGAAACCAGAGTCAAACCCTGAACAAAAAAAATCTTGCAGACACCAGATCCAAAGGATGGGAACACAACAGTCCACTACCAATTGTCAAAGTTGTTGCCAACCCGCCAGGACTCAAACCCTTAACCACCATGCAGGGTTCTGCAAGCAAACCACCAGTTCAAGATACCAAGAATTTCCTAAGGTACCAATACCTGACACCAGCAGTTTGCTTGGTGAAATGCACAAGTTCCCCAATGAGAGTTATTCCAAACTCCCCCAAAGCCCAGGAAGTGGCACTGAAGCTGAAGAGGCACCCAACACCTGAGTCACCAAACAGAAGGATTCAAAGTCTTATCATCCCAAAGAAGCCAGTGGCAAACCGCCAATGCAGAGTGCCACACTGCCATCTAAGACCCCTGATGCCAAACTGCCCAATCTCAGGAAATCCAACCAGGAAATGAAGCCTGGCAGAGCAGTATAAGTACCTTCCAGGACAAGATCAATACCCATTGTCATTTTAAAATAAAGGTTATGAGATATTGGTTTCCCCAATTATTACTGTACTTTATTCTTATCATCTGCCAGTTAACTCAAAGATCATCTGACCCTAGTGCCAAACTGCAGCTATTTATTGTCTGATACTGCTCCATTTGGTCCTGTCCATTTCACATAATATCCCTTGAAACCTGAGTACAAGGTTACACTGCAGACAATATATAAGCCTGGGATCCCTAGGCCAGAACTAAAGAGTTAAGCAGATACAACCATAAAGGCCCTTAGTAAGTTACCAAGCCCTGCCTATTCAGAGATAAATACAACTTCCTTCCTGCCTACCAATTATACATGGAACCACCTGTTATCCCCAAACCAATGCCTGCATCTGCCGCTGAGCTTCCCCTGGATAATACCAATAAGCTATTTGGGATTTTTTACATTACTATCACGGGAGTAATAGATAATATTATTCCTGCTGCCGGCCCATGGTCATGGGTGGGCAAGTAAATGTCTTACCTCATTAAGTTAGCACTAATACTTTGGTGGTCTTTGCCCACCCAATCCACAAACCGCCAGTTCCCAAACGCTAGCAAGCCTTTAGATCAGGGTTAGTTTCCTGACACTGAGGCCAAATCTAAGCCCGCCAAAAATCTGTGCTAAGGAGGGAAAGGCTGCAAAGGATCCACCTCTTCTTCTGGCAAGAAGAAGGCCTAAAAGCAGGCCTTGAAGAATCATTCCCCTCCCCCCTGATAGCTCTTCTTCCCTTCTTTCCTCTGACCCCCAGGATGAGCCAGAGGAATTTTCCAAGAAGCTTAAAGTTCTGGCCACGTGGCTTGGGATCCATTGGCCATCCATAACATCTTTAATGTGAATGGGGAGTTCAAAGTCTCCAAGCATTTCCCTTGTTATTTCCTCATCATGTCTGTTAAGGGTGGCCCTGTTTACATGGCCAATAATTAAATTTTAAATTGTAATAATCAGATGCACCAAACTAAAAGAAAGCCTTTAGTCTGTGAGGACAAGTCTTGTGGGTCCCATCTGAACACCAAAGGCTAGGAAAGGGTGACTTTCAAGAAGGGGGAATATACATGTGAGCCTCCTAATAATTTAACCACAAGGATGCTCATGTTTTACCTTATGCAAATAATCCCCACCTCTGCACCTCCAATCTGAACATTAAGACCCTGAAGTATCTCAAGCTCAACAATCTCTAGTTGGTACTGGCCCAGGAATAACTGATTAAGTTCATCATTAACAAGAAAATTGCTTCCAATCTCCTGCCCCATAGCTTCAGACGCTCTCTTGGAACCTACACTCACACATGATATCAAGCAACTCCCAAGTGTAGAGCACTTCCTTTTGTATGTTGTGTTCTTAGGAGCAGCCAAGAGACATAACAGGAAATCCTAACAGTAGGATTGGGGTTATACTAATCTGGAGGTTAGTCTTAAAGGATGAGTAAGGGATTTACCTTAAGGCCCTGGGAATGATAAAATCAAGAATCTCATCTAGATACAACTAGGGAGATGGTGCTGAAGTACAAAAAGAATGATAAAGAGAAAATGTGAATATAACTTATTTGATTGGGTAAATCTAATTGAACCTTATATGGCAAGCATTTACCACAAAACAAGAGAAGGGCAGATACATCACTAGCCACTATTATAAGTGGGATGAGGATCACTCATGTCACCAGTTAGAAGGTAAATAAGTCCTTAATCTGGTTTGGGTCAAACCCCCATTTTGAGTTAAAAAAGGGAATTGTAAATTTCACACTCAAAATGTAACTCCTATAAAGGAAAAATAAAAAGGGGATGAATATTATGATTCACAATATTGCCCCCCTCTAGATTAGCTTTTGGGGGGTATAATTTTGAATAAAATTACTGTGGACTCATGAAAATGGGCATCATGTGAACAGTAACTTGACAGTGTATCCAGAACATCACTTAAAGGTTAATTTTAGAGGGCCAATCCATAGGGAGTCCAACTTGTGAGCTCTTCCTCCTACCCAGTGTTGATAGTAGAGGACCATGTCTCCTAATTGGAACTCTGGGAGGGGATTATAGCCAGCATTGTTAGGGGTTAGCTCCAGAGCCTTTTTCTTATAGGCAGAAACATAGGTGGACACTTGGGTGTCAATTATAAAATTGACTAGATCTTTGATGTGATCCTTGGTATTAGAATAGGCATCAGAGGTAGAGTGATGCATTTTTAAGAGGGAGGGAGTAGTAGCCTATCTTCTGTATAAAATGGCAAAAGGGGATATCTCAGTGACCCTATGTTGCCAAGGAAGCATGCAAAAAGAGCAGCTGGAAAGTATAGATCCCAGTTGATAGCATCAGAGTAACTTGGCTTCTTCATGATAGACACCAATGTAGAATTAGTCCACTCTATAGCCCAATTAGTAGAGGGATTGTATAAGACAGAGAAGGATTGATGGGTTCCAAATTCTTCCACCACCAATTTCACCAGGAAAGCGTTAAAATTGAATCCATTGTCTGAGAGCAAGACTTGGGTGAAATCACGATGATATAAAACATCTTGTAGGAGGAAATTAGCAGTTGTCTTTGCAGTGATGACTTTGGTAGGTCTAGCTTCTACTCATTTTCTAAAATGATCCACATAAATTAGTATAAACCAAACCCTGACCTTGAGAGAGAGAGGGCCTATTGCATCAATACTGACTGTATAGAAGGCATGCTGAAGAGGTACCAGTTTGAACTCATGGGAGGCAGCAGGAGGTCTCTGTAATTGACAGTAATAACAACTAGCTATAAAATCAGGAATCAACTGTCTGAATTTGCCCCAGTAATAATGCTTCTGAAGCCATTCATGGGTTATGGCTATTTATATGTCCTGTTTCTTGGTGATCCTGCAAATGAGGAATGTCAAAAAATTGCATACCATAGTTTTATCATCCACCAGATGATCTCCTAAGTCTTCTAACATCAGGAAATTACAGAGAACCTGTGACTTTGGCGTAACCTGCAGCCTGGAATAACTTGTTGTCATCAGAAGTAGCAAGTCTGACAGGGTCCAAGGCCCAAAGGATTTGGGATATTTCTTCCTACTCCTGGATGTACATTCATAAGTTTTTGTCTCTATATTTTACTATAGGAATTAATACTATATGACAACAGTATGATCTTTTGCTCCATTTAATTAGAAATGAACTGAGGAAAGAATTTAGAATGTTGACTCTTTATTAGATAACTAATATTGAGGTTGGCCTGGCTGCCTGCTTTTATCCAAGTTAGCTCACAACGCTAATAAGAGACTGAAGTAGGCTTAGGGCGTTGCGGCAGGTGGCTTAACCTTGGGTGTGTGGTTTGTGAAGGAAGCTTACTTGACAACTTTCACAGCTCATTATTCTTTCTGACACTATATAACTATCCCTTAACCTGAGAGGAGTAGTTGTTTACCTGGGCCACATTTTAGGGCTATCTGGTCTGACTGGATAATAGTTGGTGGAGATGATTGTTACACTAAACTGTATCTAATCAGAGCTACTCTAATAAAATAGCAGAGGGCCTTTTATCTTAGAGTTTTTGTCCTGGTGTATCATGAATGACATTTAAATACTTGTATTGAAAACCTGGGAATTGAAACCCAGGTCTCAGGGAAAGCCTTATATTGACCAGAGTGGACAGGAAACAGCCCAACTGCTAGTTGGGTCAAGCCCTGGACCACCAGAGATAGATGACCCCAAACAGGGGGAAAAGAAACCTGCCAAGCATCAATACTGGAGGTTTGAAATCAACATTGGTGACCCTGGAATTGAACCCCAACCCTTCAAAGACTACTCAAGTCACACAAAATGGACAGGAACCCACCCGCTTGTTAAATTACAAACCCAAGTTGAAAAGTTACTCTGAGACCCACCAGTCTCCCTAGGACAATTTCCCAATTGGTCACCAGATTGATGCCAACCTTGCGCCACCAAAGATCCAGACCTATGCAGAGGCTGTGGCTTGTTTTAAGGAGGTTAAAACAAAACCTACCATTAACTCTGCCAATGACCACCAGCAGCTGCCAGTCTTCCATCCAGAATGGGTAGTATAATTTAATCTACTTAGGTGACGTAGTGAACCACAGCAGCAAAATTGAACATTGTCACTTCTATTCACCAGAGCAGGCACAACCTGGATCTGCCGCCCTCAAGAATCTAATCCAAGATCTATGCCCCACCAGTGCCTTGTCTGCAAACCTAAACCCTGTGAAAATCAAAGAAGCAAAAATCCATGGTATAAAAGCCTGGTGGTATGGTGATGACTATAATGTCATTTTTGATAATAAAGTTTTATGAACCTTTGGTTCAAACAAATCTTACCTTATCTAGTCTTAGTAATCTTCCATCTTAACTCCAGCCAAGGAGACCATCAGGCAACTGCCTCCTCTAGAGACCAACCTGCTGACCATCCCCAGGCACTATACTGTCCCCCAGGAGCCCCCTTTGAACCTGTGCATTTTATTGAATACCCGCCCAGCCCTGCCTACGCAGAGTACAACTTGGAGACCATCCTCATTGCCAATCTCTTGGCAAGGACTAGAGAAACTGAATACATAAGACGTGAAGGAAAGAGGATCAAGGTGCCGCTCTTATTGTTCAAAGACAAGTACAATTATCTGCCTGCCTACTTTGTTCCCATGACTCCGCCCTTAACCCAGCAACCTGACCGCCCAATGAAGACCCCCACCGCGGCCAAGACTACGTCCACCCAACTGTTTGGAGTACTCTACATTACTTTGGCGGGAATGGTAGACACTATGGTGCCCAATTCACGGCCCTGGTCTTTGCTTGGGCAATCTGATTCCTATATTATCAAGTTAGCACCCATCCTATGATGGGCATTACCCTCTGGCCTGGCTGTATTCTGACCCAAGCCAACCAATGACTCTACCTATGCCTGGCTTCCTGAAACAATGGCCCAGTCCATGGTGGACTTTTCTAGATGTAATACAGATGACAATAAATATAACAGCCCTCCAGTTCTAGAATATAGTTAGAGTTTAGAATAGTTGTTATTATGTGGTGCATATTGAAGTTCTTGCAGAATGGAACTAATTAATGAGCATTAATTTCTTGTTTCTTTCATCAATTACAATGAATGAATTTGTTGATGCCAGGATATTATTTGGTTGTTATTTCATTGATCTTGTAGCCCACAGCATTCTATCAAAATCATTCCTAAGAGTGATTAACAGCTGACCTGTGTTAATTGGTTGAATATGTCACTTAGTCAATATCCCAAAATCTTGACAATAGACAACCTCAGACTGATACAGACATAAAGGAGGTACTGCTTTTGAACCTTATTAAACAATTTCTGATTGCAGATGAGGGTACCCTGAGATAGCTTCTGTAGAGCCAGGAAAATATCTTCAGTCTCAGTCTCTCATGCTGAAGGGTGACCAATCAACTCTTATGACAAATTGGATTCTGTAGGATGGAGGGCCAGGATAGGCATTCATGAAAGTCAACCAGAATTTTGATGCTGCATGCCAGGGTGATATAGCACAGTAAAATCATAGTCTTGTAACCAAAGTGTTCATCTGGCCAGACGTCCTTCTGGTTCTTTCAATTGCTGTAACCACTTGAGGGAGGAATGATATGTGACAACAGTGAAGTGTGTGCCTTAAATTTGATGACAAAGCTTCTTGACAGCGTGAAGTACAGCTAGGCATTCTTTTTCAGTCACACTATAGTTCTTCTCATGCTTGTTTAGAACTTGGGAGGTATAAAATACTGGGTGATCTACACCTTCATCAGCAATTCTTGCCAGAATAGCACCAATTGCAAGGTGACTAGGCATTGTAGATAATAAACTCTTTGTAATAATCAGAATATACACATATGAGATATTCCTTCAACTTCTGATGGAGGGTTTCAAAGGCCTGTTGTTGTCTGGCAGCACAATCAAAAGGAACGTGTCTCAATAGATGGACCAAGGGTTTTCTGATGTCTGCAAATTCAGGGATAAACTACCTGCAATAGCCCATCATGTCCAAGAAAACTTGGAATTCTCTCAAGGAAGTGGGGGAAGCATTTTTTAATTGCTTCAACCTTCTCAGCCATGAAATGTATTCCATTAAGAGTGGCTTCATGGCCTAAGAACTCCAGTCATTCCTTAAAGATGGAGCACTAGGATGTTTTCAAATTGAGTCCAGCTTCCCTGATTTTGATAAACACCTCTTTAAGATGAGCCAGGTAGTCAGTGAATGTAGCGCTAAACACTGTGATGTTGTCTAGATAAACTAGCACACATGAAAGCTTCAAATTTCAAGAAAATTGAAGTGCATAGCCCTTTGAAATGTAAAACAGTCATTACAGAGCCCATGTGGTATGCATGTAGGCTCAAAAAATCCTTCAGAAGTGATAATGGTGGCCTTTTATCTGTCCTCAGGTGAAAGATCAACATTCCAGTAACCATATTCCATATCCATGTCCAAGAAGAACTTGGAACCTCCAGGGCAACAAATAGCATTATCTATGCACAGCATAACCAAAGATAGTCCATCACTATTCAAGGACCTCCACCCTTATTTTTTAGGATAATCAAGGGGATGGCCCACAGCCTCTGAGAAGGAGCCAGCATCTAGAATCTAACAACTACTTTAGCTCTTTAGATACTTGATGTTATAAATTGCACTGTTAATTCTATTATTATATGGCCTTTTAATCTTGATACTTGTGATGACTTAATTGGATTTGGAATTGAATTCAATAGTTGTCTCCTTCCTTAAAAGGGTTGACATCAATTTTCAATCATTCTGAATTATGCTATCTGCACAGCTCTAATACTGGTACAAGTTCAGTTCAGATGATCTCATCAGCCACACTGTCTACCTAGTGAATAATCTACATTCTCAGTCTAATATTTAAGTATAATCTTTTCCCCAAATAAAGACAAGTCTATCTGCATTTTTGTTTGTTTTTATAATCATAAGCCTTTTCCTTTCCTTTCTGTCAAAAGGAAACTCTCTTTTTTTGTTCAGGAAATTAAGTTATGTCCCCTTAATTCTTCCCTGAAGGCTAACCCAAGGCTAGCTTTGAACCTCAAATCTTTTTTAACAAAGTTTTCATGTTGTGTCCTCTTGGATGTTGTCCCCAAGAGCCAAACACAACATTTGAGCATCCTCTACTTGACATTTATAGGGGTTTGCTCAAAATGAAGGAGCATCACCAGTGACAATATTATGTATGACACTTTTTGCAAGGCCATAGTCTGTACTGTCTTTGGCAAAGATGTCAGATAATTGGTCAAGCAGGTCAAGAACTTTCTTTTTTGTACAGAAGACAACTGAGGAAAATCCTTGTCACCAAACAAGGACAATACTTTTGGATCATCTACTGGAAAACTGAAATCACAGAAGGTACCAAAAGGGTGTAGAGAGAAGACTTCAGGAGCATTTAAGAGCCACCTGTAATCAACCACTTGATCTCAAGAGACAATAATAGGTATAGGAGTTAGTTTGCTATAAGTAGCTTCACAGGATCCTTTTGAGAAGAGTCTAAAATTCTTGGGCAGAGATGAGGTTTGTTATGCCCCAAAGCAGAATGGGAGTATAGCTCCAGAAAGGTACACTCAGGAAGTTCATATGAGATATGAGAATCAACTATGACCTGCAATCCAGCAGGGATAGTCATTGCTGAGGTATCCAAGAGAGGAACCCCTTCAGCAGCAGGGCAAGCTAGAGGGGGCACTTCATATTAGAGGAATGTTTGTGGTACTTTGAGGTGAAGATTCCAGAGGGGTATTCTAGGACACACATTTTGAGGCATTTAGAAGACATTTTGATGGATTTCTCAACAATAAGAGGGACTTCATACCCAAGGATATAAATTTATCTATTTTTTAGGTTTATTATTCTGTTGTCCTCTCAGGGGAACTAATTACCAACCAGTAATCATAGCTCAAGTTTTCCAAGACTATAGCTGGAGTAGCAAGGAGAATTTTACCAAAGCACATGGCAAGAGCAGAGTAAGCACCAAATCCTGTGTCATGGACAGACCAGCTGTACCATAAGACTGATGATAGTTGAGGTCCAGAGCTAGCTTGAGTTTCTTTACTAACTTGGAGGACACACCATTGACTGGAGACCCTGTTTTGAGGACGGCTTTGATATTCACCTTTTAGATAGATATCTCTACTTGGGTAGTAGTACATCCAAAATGAGGAAGGACAACTGTTGCAACTGAACCAATGAGGATTCAGTATTTGAATCAAAAAAGACAACAGTCCAATAGAAAGGATAGAAATAATAAGAATAAGGTATTTTTTATTATAGAATACTGTGATTAATATACTATATGGGGAAGACCACAAGGGGGTGGCATGTTCCATGTAAGGTTCAGATCCAAGGAATAACTTGTGCGGAATCAGCAGGTTGAATTGATAGCGCTTCTAATTAGGAGAAAGTACCCGCAGTTTGATATTGCCATCAGATTGGTCCATGTTGTTAGATACGTCAAGGGGCGTCTCATTGAGCGCCCCCTGTGTATTGTAAGATATGTTGGCAGGCAAGTCTGTGAACTTGGTTGCAACACCCCCCCTTGCCCCCTGATTTTTTTCATACACCAGGATCAAAGTTTGTGGGAGATCTGCACAAACAACCTTTGTGTGGGGATGGAGCAACAGGGGTGCAAGAAATTGCGGTGAAGCTTTTTGGTGTTTCCTTGGGCGTCTTCAAGCTTATAGATGTGGTTGTTATAGACTGCAGCTATCTTGAAGGGTCTCAAGTGGTTAGGTCTAATTTGGATGAATTGGGGCTGAGGGCATAAATGGAGTCACCTACGGTATATCTGGCCTCAAGGTGTTTTTCCCTCCCTCAATTTACTTGTGTTCAATGTCTTGTGCCGTGACACACCACTGGCTCAGAGAAGGGGTAGGCAACAAGGGGGTTTTGTGGGAACCCGGATTGCAATTTCCCTTGTTTTACTCCTGCCAAACCATTGAGTTCCCCAAAGGCCAGGGTTCTGGGGCTAAACCTGGTGCCCCTGTTGACTATTGCTTGTAAGATGAGCAGAGCGGTGGGCAGATGTTCAGTCTACGCAGTATTAAGGTGTTCCTGTGAGAGCTTGGCAATCAGTTGGATTAGTGAGCCATTCAATTGTTCTACGCACCCATTGGCTTGCGGATGGTATGAAGTTGTGACTATTCCTTGTAAGGCATTCTTGGCACAGTACGCCTTCATGAAATGTCCAACAAGCTTGGGACCCCCATCTGTGATTAGGTGTTTGGGTCGTTCAAAACAGGCCAAAATTTCCTTGCCAATAAAGTGAGTGATGGTGGTGGCGGTGATTAGTGGTAGCCCACACTACTGGCCAATGGGTGAAGTAGTTGATGGCTGTGATGATAAACTTCTTCTCAGGTCTGTCCTTGGGGAGGGGTCCAACAATGTCAAGGGCCCACTGTTTGAAGGGTTCCATGGCCTTAATGGGCAGGACAGACTTGGGGGGTACAGGCTAGGACATGTTCTTTTTGTACAACACACATGTCTTGAGGAGATCCAAGATGTCTTGGAGCATACACAGCCACCAAACCTTACATTTCACAATTTCAAGGAGGTTGCATCCTCTTAAATGGCCAAGTTGCAATGGTAGTGCAGTATGGTGTTGCCTTGTTGTGTGGTGGGAATATAAGGCATCTTTTCTCCTGTCTCTGCGCGGCGGCAGACATTTCCCCATTAGTGGCAAACTGACTTTCATTGTCTTTCAGCTTAGAGATGGTTACCAAATTAAGGCCTTAATAACAGGTTGCTTCAGGGCATAGGTAAAACATTGGCTGATCTGGGTCTAAGCTGTTGTCCCCAGTGATGGATGTCACACAGAGCCTTGAGAGGGCACCTGCTGTAACAAGCTCTTTCTCAGGCTTGTATTTGATGGCCAACTGATAGGGGATAGGTGCTTGACACAGAATTCCTGGAATAGTGTCAAGTGGGACTGCTTGTTGAAATACTGGAGCAACTTGTGGTCTGTCAGGACAAGGGGTGAAAAGGTGGCCCCCTCCAAGTAACAGCGCCATTTCTTGACGCAGTGCACAATTGCCGCTAACTCTTTGTCATGGATTGGATAACTTTTTTCTGAGTCAGTGAGCTTCCTTGGTTTGTATGCCACAGGGAGGAAGAAACCCTTGTCAGTTTCTACCTGTAACACGCCCCCTATGGCCCTATCAGAGGCATCAGTCTCAAGTTTGTATTGGTGGTTCTGATTGAGGAATTAAATACAGGTGCAGTTGTAAGTCTTTGCTTCAACGTCTCAAAGGCTTGATCTCTGGCAGGAGTCCAATGAAAGCACTGTTTAGTGTTCAGGAGCTCAGTGAGAGTGGCAATAAGTTCTCTGCAATTGGGGATAAACTATTGCATGTAAGCAACCATACCTAAGAAGGTACACACCTGGCCCACATTGGTGGGGGGGTGGCATGCCTGTGATTGCCTTGATTTTGGTGGGGACAGGATTTATTCCTTGGGCAGCAATGGTGTGCCCAAGGAACAGCAGCTCCAACTTGAGAAATTCACACTTGGAAGGCAGAGCCTTCAACTGGTTTTTCCAAAGGGTGTCAAGGATAGCACAGAGGTGTTGGAGGTGTGTGGTTTGATCTTGAATGAAGACAATAATGTTGTCAAGGTACACAACAACACACTCTCCAATCAATTCCTCAAATGCTTTGTTAAAAACATGGCAAAGCTGGTAGGAGCGTTGATCATTCCAAAGCTCATGACCTGGCACTCAAACAACCTGTAGCATGTGCAAAAGGCAGTTTTTGCCTCATCCCCTGGCGCAATGTGGACCTGATTGTACCCCGCGGTGAGATCAATCTTGCATAAGACCTTTGCACCTGCAAGCATGTCAAACAGGTTGTCAATCAATAGCAGAGGGTACTTGTTCTTAACAGTCACCTCATTTAAGGTGTGGTAATCTGTGAGCAAGCAAAGGGAACCATCCTTCTTGGCTACAAAGAAGACAGCGGCCCCTATGGCAAAAGCAAGGGACGGATAAAGCCCTTATCAAGTGCATCTATAAGGTGCTGGAAGAGGGTTTTATCTTCTTTTGGTGTCAAGCAATAGAGGAGACATGCTTTAGGTGACAATCCTTGTAGTTGTACAGCATGCTGGATCTCTTGGGGAGGGGGTAGTTGGTCCAGTGTCTCACTGAAAACTTCCTTATACTCTTTGAAGAGAGCGACAAGTGCTGGTGGAGGTGGAGTAGTCAAGGGGAGAGCCGCAGGTGATTCTGTGCAGATTACTTCAACTGAGCATTGATTGAAGTCTAGTTTCCCCCTTGAACTCATAGAATCATGTTTCTGTTATTCTGACAAACATGGTATCATGGAGCAATTTGCTAATTTCAAAAGGATATATCTGAAAACTTATCCCATTTCTATTGAGGGTGATTACAGATGTATTCCAGTTGATTTAGGAATGCTTGTGACAAAGCCAGCAATGACAGTGTGGCTGATCCCTGTCATAATTAGCCCAGAGAGCTTAACCTGGATCTTCTCCATTCTCACAGAGAAGTGTACTGTCTCATGGGTAATTGCCACTCTAAGAGAATCAGCCACTTGTACTGCCTTGAACCTGCTTGGCACTTGGTCTAGTTGCTGAACGTCTGCAAACACCAGGTCAACCATAGTGTGGTTGGCCCCAGTATCTACCAATAGTTTGTGGGTGCTCCCACAGAAACAAAAGGGATAGGCCAAGTGAGTTACTCTATTTGGAGAGTGACTGGCTTAAAGTATGGGTTTGTCACTATGAACTAGGAAGACTTCAATGTCACAGTAAGTTCCATAATGCCAGGCTTTATTTGGCTGAGTAAGAAAGCGCAGAAAGCCCAAAAACCTTTAACAAAACTGACTGATTTAACAGATTTGAATCAAACAGTTGATTGAAAATGGGTTACAGCCGCTCCAGTTTGACGGTTTAATCTGATTCCCTCCTGTAAGTTGACATTGATAAATTGGCGTAATTTAAGGGTCACCAGATACAAACTTGTTAATCAGCATGGTTGTCAGAAGTTAGTCACTCAAGGGTTCTTTGCAACCTGGACTAGATACTCACTTGAAAATGTGAAAGGAATAGAAGCCCAGGATTCATGAAGTATTGCTTAGTCAATTTTTGATATATATTGAATAATTTTCACTGTTTCAACTCTTAAAAGTTGAGTCCTCCCAAAATTTACTCAATAAAAAATCACATATTCCCTGGTCTAACTTCACTTTTTATAATTCATCCTGTAGTCAGATTGTTTCTCTACCTTCCCTGCAATTTAATCCTTAGCCAGATTATTACAGGAGGATGGGGGCCTGCTGTTAGTACTTTGTTGTTGTCACCACCAAATTTTAATTCAATGACTGTCAATCTCAGTGCTGATCCTCCCCCATCAAATCTGAAAATCCTGTTCTATCTCAATTTCCTGGGTTTTATGCTGAAAAGCATTGATTCTCTCACAGGCCATTTATCTAGGACTTTTCTGGTTAGAGTTAATAATTTTACTTAGTCCTAGTATCTCATTTGGAAATTTCACAAAAACAGTATCTGAAGCTGTGTTGGTGGTTAATCAATAACTATATGTGGATTTGGTGAGTGATTCCCCACCACATGGAGACAGCTTCATATTATCCTGTGATTTTGTTACAGTCAAGGGTTTCAACTTTGTGAAGTTTGTAGTTGCAGGGGTTCTTTGCTAGGAGAGATTGAGAGTGAGGGTCAAGTGAGGTTGTAAAACCTCTTGTAGCTACAACCCCCAGGCTTTTCCCTGGTCCTCAATTTGTGCTAGTTGGAGTTCCCCCTTGCGGGGGCGCTTAACCTCATTGTCTTGTGGGTGTGGCTGGTGGTGGCCTACTTGGTTGTGAGCGCTGCCAGGCGCGGGGCAGGGCTGAAGTAGAGCGTCATTGGATCTGCAGAAGCCCATTGAAGCCTGGTTATTGGCCTCCACAATGGCTTTGTAACAGTCATTGATGGAGGTGCAACAACCTATGATAACCCACTTGCAGATATGGGGTTTTAAACCATTGACTATCAAGGTAAGAAGCATGGTGTTTCTGTCAGTTACAGCTTCTGGGACGGCAGCAAGATATTCAGGAATGGAACCATTCTGTTTGATAGCCAGGAGGGGAGTCCCTACCACAATGAGTGAGAATGTCTCACTGTAGCAGAACTTTTTAGAATCCCTGAATGATGTCCAGGTGATTTCTATCTCTTGGCTGGCCCAGGTGGTGAACCAAACTGTAGCAGGTCCAGTAAGGCATCCTGAAGCAGTGGCAATCCACATGGGCTCAGGTACCTGGTATACACAGAGGCGAGTTTCAGTGGAGTGGAGCCAACTGACAATGTCAGCCCCTTCCATGCCACCCGCAAAGGTTTCTAACTAGAGGTTGAGCATGCATTGTGACATATCTGATTGGGGAAGGGTAACACTAGAGTCACACTGCCCAAGGCGGAGTTGGTTATACACATTTGTAAGTACCAGTTGATCTTGATAAATGACATACCTGTTAGGGATGTCCCCCTTGGGGATTGGCAGGAAGGTTTCTTGAGGGGGAGCAGCCATATGGCCTGTACTCTGTCCTTTCTTGGGGTTTTTCTCTTTGGGTAGGTTGTGAACCTACTGCTGCTACCACTGCTATAACTGAAACAATGAGGATTCAGTATTTATATTGGGAAGGACAACAGTCCAATAGAAAGGACAGAAATAATAAGAATAAGGTATTGTTTATTATAGAATACTGCAATTAATATACTATATGGGGAAGGCCACTGGGACACAAGGGGGTGGCATGTTCCATGTAAGGTTTGGAGCCAAGTAATAACTTGTGCGGGATCAGCAGGTCAAATCGGTAGTGCTCCTAATTAGGAGAAAGTGCCCGCTGCTTGACATTGCCATCAGATTGGTCCATATTGTTAGAAATGTCAAGGGACAGCTCATCAAGTGTTCTATGTGTATAGTAAGATACATTGGCAGGTGAGCTGGGGACTTGGTTGCAACACAACCAAGACATCTTGCACCTCAGCCAATTCCTTGTCCCATTATTCCAACATGCCTTTAAGGTCAGGGAATTCCTTATAAACAGTTTGGAGGGGAAGAACTATGGTGACATCCTGAAAGACAGTGTCAGCCACCTCAGTGGCTTCCTCAGAGTTTTCTACAAAGACAGGCAACCTCTTAGCTTGAGTGAGTTAGGGTCTTAAGACAATTTTCTTGGCTTCAGAAAAAGATATAACAGTGGTTGTAATGGTCTTTCCTGAGCGGAGCTTATAGGGGACAGACACAGTCTCAGGGACAGCCAGTACAGATTAACCATATGCATTGGAGTCCTTAGTTCTGACTCTTCTATGTTGGATTTGTCTGAAATTTTGTGGAAGAGGAGAAGGATGGGAGGGGCTTGGGGATCAGATTCCTCATCAGAAATATTAGAGAGAGGTGAAAGGGGAGACTGTGAATAGTTGTCAACCCAGAGCGCCTCTGCCTCTAGGTTGACCTCTCTTTTCCCGCCTGGTCTTTAAGATCTACTCCTTCAACACAGGGATTTGTGAAAACTTGTGAGTGATTTCCCACCTGACCACAGTTATGACAACCCTGTTGTTTAGGCTGGTATCAGGTATACACAGCAAATATCTGTGGAGATCTGGAGTTTTTTTCCTGATACAGCAGCTCAACTCTCTTGTACCACTGAGCTCAAATGGGTGAGGTACATGTCTTGAAGGAAGATTTTGAAACTCTTTATAGACGTAAGCATAGCCTTATGTGCTTTGAAGTGCAAGCATAAGAGCTGGTTGACCTTGAGGGCCTGAGTGCAAGCAGTATGGGCTTCATGAGCAGTCAATTGTATGCTTGTTATCAGTTGCTGACCTTTTACATATTTTCTATCTGTAATCAGTCATATTTTTCTTAGGCTTGAATGAAATGTTCCTAAACATGTCTTTCTTCACCTCTAAGCTGAGGTCTCAACCAAGCTCATCAATCAATAGTTGCTTCAGCTCTTCCCAAGTGATAAAAGAGGGAAGCTCTGGCACCGCCACTTCTTGGCAGGTAGGGTAGAAGCAGGTTAATTTAAGATCCTTATTGATCTCATTGGAAGCCCTAAACATGTTTGTCTCATATATGGTAAAAAAGGCAGCAATAGAAGAGGTCTTTGAAAAAAAACATCTATTTGTAGGCAGGCTTTAAGTGAGCCTCAGAAGTAGGCCCATCATTTTTGCTGTCAACCATATTGATATAAGGGGAGAAATCAGCTTCTGATTCAGTGGGAAGTTTCCTGGCCCACAGCTGACAAACTTACCCTTCCAGAGTCACTAGATTAGTGCTGTTACATGTCCCAGTCTTAGCGGCACAGCCAGTCTGTTATTCAGTAGTATCCAAACAACCCCTTTGATTATCCACCACAGCTGACAGCTCAGCTAGTTGTGATGTCAAAGAGGGAACAAATAAAAATAAGGGGAGAACTGCTCATTTATAGAATCAATCAACTCCAACATTTCCTGAAAATATTTATCCAGAGAGTCATGATCCTTTCTTAAGTGGTCAATCTCATTGGTCAGAGCAATCAATTCTCTAGTGTAATGGATATAAGGCTGCTCATGCATTCCAGGGCAACAACCATTATCATCAAAAGACCCAGAAAGACTGGTGGATTCAGTGATAGCTGCTTGCAGCTCTGAAATTTTTTGTTGGAGAGCGTCCACCTGAGTGGTAAGTACAGCCACTTATGGGTCAGGCTGAGGTGTGACTTCTGGAGGAGCTTGGCGTTGCGTAGTGATAAATAATTTGTGGGTAGCTCCAACAGTTCCTGCTCTTATCTCACTAGGTCTGAAGAAGGGTGAACCTTGGCAGAAGGTCTGCTTAGATTGTCTAAGCAAGCCTGAAATCCTTAGATGATGGTAATTGCGGAAGCTTTCTCTTGTATCAATTTATTCTGCATGTCATGCATAACTTTTGAGGCAATTTCAACATGATGCTGTAATTGCTCTGCAGTATGGACACATAACTGATTGAGTTTTTCAACCAACTAATCAAAGTCAGAGCAGTGGGTGTTGAGCAAAGAGTCAACCTGGGCCTGCCAAGGTTGCTATTGTGAGAATTGGTGAGCAGTTTAAGAGGAAATAGAACCAAGCTCCCAACCACAATAAAATTGTGGTTTCAGCAACAACCAAAAGGTTTCTGCCAACAATTCCTGAGAGGCCAAAGGGGAGAAGGAATCAACTGAACACCAAAAGCGACAGGCAAAACCAGAAGGCCAAATTAAACTAACAAATTTTGAGCTTTATTAGAGTAGAGAATGATGAATCAAGGTCTTTTACAACTATTGCATTCATTTAACGGGGGAGGGAATTGGGGTGGGAGATCAAATGTCAGCAAAATAATTGACCAATGATATGAGCTGATATGAGTGTATTTCTCAAGGCGGGAAAATCTTGACAAGGTTTGAATGGAGAGAATCAAAAAGGAAAACTGAATCAACTAAAAAATTGAGGAATCTGCTTTGGACGCAACTACCACTGCTCCCAGCCGCTCTTGCACATGATATTTAACTAGAGGTGTCTCTTGGGTGGGTTGGGTGGGGCATCTTTGGAATAATTCCACAAGTATTAATTTGAGGGCTTTTTTGGGCTTTTTCAGTAACTTTTGGATAATTGTTCAAGCAAAATTTGGTGGAAGTCCCCAAGCATTTGGTGGGAATTGAAGTGGAGGCCTAAGGGGGGGCGTAACTTTACAGCTATAGCTGGTGGAACTCCTCTAGGCGTTCATAGACATACTCAGGGACAGAAGATCATACATTTTCAATTGACTTAGTTAGTTGTTACTGAGAGGTAACAAAAACTCTCTGATTATTAGATACCAAGGATAACAGAGAGTATAACCACTGTTGATAGACATATTCTGTTAACAATGGTTATAGAGGGCAGCAAAAAGAGAGGAAATTTCATGGACGTGAGGCCCCAGAACTATCTGATGATATACTAAATCAGGTTTGATGAAGGAGGATATTAGGCAAGTATCATAGTCAGCTGGTGAAAGGAGGTAATGCAGAATACAATGTGCAACTGTCATCTCATAATACTCAGTATAATTGAACCAGACTTGTAGGTTAGGGACAGCTCCCTTGCGGGCTAACCCAAGGGCCACTGACATAACTTTGTCCAAAACAGGGATAAATAGAGTGTAATCAACAAGATAGGGGCCATTATCTTAGTTTAAAACATTAGAAGTGATAGGTGGGTTATCTATATATTCTTCCATTGGAGGGCTGAAAACTTCAAGCAAAAACAGGTCCTTAATTGGCTGAGATGAGGGACCAGAGAAGGTAGTTGCAAAGGGGGTAAACAAGAGGCTTACAGCCCCTATAGTGAGCACCATGTTTTTCATGTTCTTGGGTGTGACCAAGGAGAACAACAGGAAATCCTAACATTAGGATTGGGATTATACTAAGCTGGAGGTTAGTCTTCAGAGATGAGTAAGGGATTTACCTTAAGGCCCTCAGAATGGTAAAATCAAGAATCTCATCTAGAGATAACCTGGGAGATAGCACTGAAGTACAAAAATTCACAAAGAGAAAATGTTAATAGAAATTATTTGATTGGGTGAATCTAATCAATTCTTATATGGCAAACATTTACCACAAAACAAGAGAAGGTCAGATATATCACTAGCCACTCTCATAAGTGGGCTAAGAATCACTAATGTCACCAAGTGGAAGATAAACAAGTCCTTCATCTAGTTTGAGGCAATCCCCATTTTGAGTTGCAAAAGAGAATTAGGGGTTTGCACTCAAAATGTGAATCTTCTAAAGGCAAAATCAAAAGAGAATGAATATTGTGATTCACAGCATTGTACGATGATGTTCCAACAATCAAGGACCATATTATCTGCTATTAAACTCAGCAAAACCTGGTGGAGTTAAAAAGGACATCAATCTGGCTAGTTAATGTACCTTTGCTACATGCCCCTGGATTTTTTACCAGCTCTGGGAGGTACATTCCAAGATAGACATCCAGGTGATTCCACTTGATTTCTTCCTTCTTCATGGGGCCTCCAAAGCCATTTATACCTGCACCTTTGCCATCTTCTGCTAGAAACTTGTCCTCCTTTGCTCTGATAACATCCAGAATCCCCCCTTCCCACACCTGTGCCAGCTCCTCTGATGATTAAAAGGAACAGGCTACCCTGGATGCTGAGTAAAAGTTAAGGCTTTGAGCTCTTGGACCACCCATATGCATAATGGACTTCAAGCCTACTCAGTTCAATCCATATTAGCAGCTGTTTGAAAGTGATGTGAAGGGTTACCACTTCCATTTCTGTCAATCAGTTGCTTGAAATTTGCAATTCAATGCTGAGCTAAGTAGGTTGAGCCACAGTGATACCTTGAATACCTGCAAATTTGTGCTGGCACAATTCAGTGCCTTGGCTTTTTAAAGCCAGAGCACACTGCACAGGGGTTTGAGGCTCTCTCAAAGGATTATTACGTAGTTAAGCACTCAGAGTTAAAGCCTTTCCTTGAGTACTTTGAGCCCCAGTGGATTGGGAAGGTTGTCACACAGAGGCAAGGCAAGGCCTGTGCCAAGGCCAGCTGGAATGTATACCAGGCAGCAGTGAATTGTGAGCTCAAGACCACCTCAGCTCTAAAGGCTTATCACAAACACCTCAAGGCCAACTATGAGCTCCACCCAAAATTCAATAAGTTCATCTCCCTTCTCCAACATAAGAAGGAGAAGACTATCTCCAAGCTGTGTGACCTGCCTAACCACATCCCCCCACCAACCCCACCACCAAGTTGACCTACTTCACCAAGGCCATCCAGGATGCCACAAAGCACTAGTAAAAGGCCTCTGAGATCAAGAAGCAGCTTGAGTTCATTGTAACTGCTCTCCTGGAAGGGACCAAGATGAAGAAGGGGAAAAGGGGGAGGAATAAACTTGCTTGCTTCTATGTTGTATACTTTTAACTTTTTAGCTTTAATTTTTAATTTTTAGCTTCAATTTTCTATTTTTTAATTTAATTGGATAATACTAATTTTTTATGTATAGATGGTAAGCTTGAGATGTATATCTATAGCTGAAAGTGAATGGAATTTCTTAATTTTTGTTAATTTCCTAATAAAACATAAGTTAATCACCCTTGTGCTTATATGAACTATATAAAATAAATGATAATATTTCTTTATATTTTGCATAACTTATATATTGCGTTAGTGTAAATTTTTGTTTCATTGGAATTTTAATTTTTGTGGTAACCAAAAATATTCACATAATGAAGAGTGTAAATTACATAGTAAAATGAGAAAAAATTTCTTATTTCTCCTTATTTTTATTAATTAGGGTACTGTTTTTATTGCGTTTTATGAGTTCTCTGGAGTCACTTTAGTATACCATAGTTGTATAGATTATCTTTTGTATATTAAAAGTATTCTTTATATTAAGCATTTTTAACTAAAAAAGTGTCAACCTCCATTAGTCAATCAGAAAAAAACTAAATCTCACTTTACTTAATAGTTGACTACTAGGGAGTCAATTTCATCACAGTTGCCTTTATAGGGGTATTTTCTTTATGAATTTAATAAAGATTTTCTGACCCCAAGTTAAGAAAGGATCTAATTGTATGGTGGACTTCTCAAGCATTTATTATACAAGTACTGGATAAAAGAACAGTACAAAAGAAAGTGCAAGAAGTTTGCTCATAGTCAGACTCCTAGTGAAGAATGTAACAAAATGATGAATGTTTTAAAGCTTTTTCCAAGAGGGCAAGAGTTTTGCCAAAGAGAATTTTGGGAATTGTTTTGGTGTCTCTACTCCCTAAAAGATAGATAATCATAGGCACAGGCAGAGGCAATGGTCTATAGTGTCAATGCTAGGATGCTGGTAGAAAATGTCCTGGAGGGGTTTACATGCTTGCAGGTTTATCCTGTAAAGTTACTCTCCCCTTTATTCATAGATATGATTTTATTTTCTTGCTGTACTAAGAAAACTCCCTGGAATCCTTCCAAACCCCTAAATGCATTGGAGTACTTGGTACACACAATTGATGAAAGATATGTGTTGGTTTACCCCACTGAACCCCCTGCTGTCTATTCCCGTCATTGAAAGAAACTATGGTCAATTTAGACTATTTGCTGGCTTGGTATCAACCACTTTTGAAACCTATTAGAACCTACCAATTAGATAAAACCACATTAAATCCCATAAATTCAAAGAGTTTGGAAAATTAGGTCACAAGAATACCCATTAGACAACAGCTAATTAGATGCAGATCAGGAAATTAGGGATAAACATTCCAAGATCCCTGACTCAGGTTTGAAAAAATCTGTTGGCCAATCAGACCCTGTCCCTCACTTTCCCTTGATCTGGTTCTCTGAATCTCAATACCAACCTTTAAATTTAATAAGGGGGCCTCCTGGCCCTTGATTGTCATTCTCAATAAAATTTTAGTTTTAAAAATTACTTTGAACTTTTACAAGGCTCCTGTTAGACTTTGGTTTTTGAATTTTAAAGCTCCTCTTTGCACCCCCTTTTCCTCTTATATGACCCTATTTCTGGCCCAGCTGTTGTATTTGCTGGCTTCTATAAGGTCTATTAGTAAAAATTATGTCAATTTACCTGGTTCAAATTGTCTCTCACTTTTGCTTTGGGTATTGATTTTTAATTTTAAAATAAAACTTACTTTAAAGCTATATATTTCATCTTTTAGAGCTTCTCTCTCATGATGCTACCATTGTTAAAGACCTAATCCTGCTTCCTGTGGGGCTCTTTGATCACTGGAATTTAAAAACAATGGTTTCCTCTTCTGGCCCAAATTTCTGGCTTCCAAATTCTCTGGCTTCCACTGCTCCAAACTGGGAGAGGAATTAAAACATTATGGTCCTTTGTTTTAAAATTCTAATTTTTAATATCTATCCTGTGCTGTTGTTGCTTTGGACCACTGCCTCTGTTTTATGGAGTCAGATCTCTCTCTAATTGACCTCCTTGAAGGAGGACCCTCAGGTACAGATTTACGTCTTGGATAATCTTCTGGGAAAGAAAAGATTTCCTTCTTTCTAGTGAGCGCTTGGCGTGAAATCTAATTCCTGATGATGAACCCTATCATTCTCTGGCTTTGGAGGCACTGCCAATGGAGGACTCTACCCTGGCGTCTTGGTAAAATATGGCCCTCTCATAAGAGCCTCAGGTTGCTTCTTCCCCTCCTGGTCCTTCAGGTTCCCCTAAGTGTTCCTATTGGCTCCTATCAGTACTGATCTTCACGGGCTTGGGTGCCTTCTTGCCAATTTTGATCCCTGTTTTTCTTTATAGACTCTGTTACAAGTGGACATATCAGTGGCTCACTGGATGGCATTATAGTGTTTTATGCCCCAGAATGAGGGCTAAACTTAGTTAATTTAGCCCCCCTCTCTCTTGCATCACAATTCTCTTAGGCTTGAGCTGGTTCACCTAAAATATTTTTTATCAATCCATTTGATGCCTGTCTTTGACCTGGAAACAATTTGGGCTACTGGAAAGCACATTTGTCACAGGGTTACTGGACTCCACAGTACAGACCATGAAGTTTCTTTAGGTTCCCTTTTCAGGCAACATTCTCTATGCTATAAAGCATGCTGTCTCCTGATGGATATCAAAAAGGCTTAATAGATCAAGGTGTGGTGTCCTCATTACTTGACAGCCTCTATAGCCAGTACACTGCTCTCCATCTAATGTCTTGATAATCATGGTTAAGTTTTAACTTCTGGATCCCACCCCATGATTGACTCCTCAGGATTCAACTTTACCTGTATATGTTGGTAAAATCTAATTCTTTCCTGTAGTGGGTAAATCCCCATTATGAGTGAGCAAGAGGCAACCAACAAGCCCCCTGCTTGGGATTCCTCCTCAGCCTGATGTGTTATTTTTCATGGAGTGTGACCCAAGGTTGAGATGGAGTGTTTAAAGTTACTGTAGAGATCTGTTATCACCCAATATAACAGTCCAGCACCCAGTGACAGTGGCCACAGGTGTGGGGTTGTAAAAAGAATCCCACCAGTATTTCTTCAGTTGCCTCTGCTGTTGGATACACCCCAGAAGGGATCCACCTTCCTGTACATCCTAAGCTGCCACATACAGCACATACCCATATTCCATGTTGGGCAGTCTGGTCCCTGATCCAGGTCAAGGGGTTTAGGTTCCCACTTCCAGATATCAAGCATAGCTGGGTATTCCTCAGTGATTGGTAACCTAGCCACCAAAGACTGCCTCTTGGCCTCAATATCATAGCCATGCTCATAAAGTTGGCCATTCCCCCTTCATAGTGGCCTGGAAAAGCTTTTCCTGGCAGGAAATCTTATCCCAGGCCACTGTTGTTATTCACAATATTCAGTCACTTTCAATTTTGCCGTCGGAAGAGTTGAATTTCAATTGCAAAGTCCTTCAATTTTCTTTTGCATCTAAAAATGGCCTTTGACCTAAAAAAAGGTGATGTTATCACTTACCCTTTTTCCGGTGAGATTGGTCCTTGCCCCAATTATAAGTGTGACCAGAGATCTATCTGTTCTTCTACTGCTTTGTGGTAAACATTCAACACCCAATAGCCATTTTGATCCCTCCAATATAGCCAAGTTCTATTCACATTTCCTTTCTGTGGTCCTTATTATACTTGGGCGCCATCTCCCTAGCCGTATCTAGAGGTGATTTCTGCTAATTGAGCTTCCCATGGGCTTGAGGCAAATATGTTATTCATCCCTGAAGACCAACCTCTAAATTTTCACAAACCCAATCCAATTGTTAGGATTTCCTGTTGTGTGCCATGGCCGCGCCCAAGAATGCAACAGCTTCCCCAGGTTATTTGGGTGCCATGACCTCCTGGAGGATTTATTTTGGGATAATTGAGTGCTTGGGGGTACCAGGTCTATAGGCGGATGGATTGTAGCAGAAGCTGTTTTTTCAGGAATGCCATTTCTTCTCTCAAACCCCAAGACTTGGAACAGGGTTTGAACCCTGGTCAAGCCTGCCCACGGGCTGCCAGCCCTGGGGACCAGGGGCAGCCGCCCATGTTTCTTTGGGATCAAATCCTCTCTGAATTGAATTTCAAATGCCCTTAAAGATTAGGATGTCAGCGTAGACTTGCCAATGATGGCACCTAGCAAGAGACACAGCAAGTTGTCTATTAGAGGCAAGGAGGCTCCTGCTATTGGCTTGATGGACCAGGAGTCTACCTTGGTAGCCAAACAGAGCCCCACCCCTGAAGGAATCATGGGCTAGAGGGCCGCTCTTAAGAATATTCCTCCAGAACAGAAGGGTTACACTATCCTTCCAGAGGATCCAACCAATGACGCCCTTCCTGCACCAGTACCATTTTTTGCCCCAACCCCTGGGCAACCCACCCAGCTAAATTCCCATCTACCAACCAACTGGAACCCAACCATTAGGATTAAAGTTGGATAGTGGTGTACTATATAGGCCACTAGACCCTGCACCAGCTTCATTGCCATTTTTGAATAAAGGGTATGAGTTACCATTTTCTCAATTATTACCATAGTTTATCTTGGTGATCTGCTGGTTTAAATCCAATCCTTTCAGCCTGCCTGCCCCACTGCCTGCAAATTTTTATCATCCAGGTGCCCCTTTGGTCCTGGCCACTTTATAGAGTACCCTTTGAAGCCTGAGGATTGAGAACAGACCACTAGGAATATACCTGCACCCAACCCCTTGGCCTGTACTAAAGAGTTGACCCGGTATAATAAGAAGGCTCTTGGTTTACTGCTGCACCCTACCTGTATAAAGACAGATAAGACTTCCTCCCTGCCAACCAACTAGTCATGGGCTTGCCTGTTGCCCCCAAACCTGTGCTTGTTTCCACCTCTGAGCTCCCCCTAGACAACCCCAATCTGTTGTTTGGATTAGCGTACACCATCCTTTTAGAGGTATCAGCACTGAAATCCTGGCTTCTGGCCTGTAATCTTGGGGAGAGAAATCTATACCATACCTATCCAAGTTAGCCCCAATCCTATGGTGGGCCTTGCCCCTTGGCCTGCAGCCTATCCAGTCCCGGAAACAGCCAGCCTCCTGCCCAAGGTTGGTCCCCAGATACATTTACCAACCATATGACAATGGCTCTAGAACAGGTCCGCTAGCCTGATTATTTGGGAAGCTGATCTCCTGGCAGGGGTCCAACAGAAGAGTTTAGCTAGTGCTGGCCACTCAGCAATACTTAGCAGAGTCAGCTCTGTTGGGCTGGGAGACGTTTCCCATCCAGCTTCCCTGTCACCCGTATCAAGGATTCAGGTATAGATCAGGGCTTCTCTGTAGCTGCTCCTATGTCCATTGCTGCTGGCTGGCATAATTCTGGTTGAGCCGGTTAAAATCAATACCACTGGTTAGTGCTGCTTTAGCATGGAAGCAATACAGATGGCTAAGAGGGGGCTTCCCCCAAAACGGCCGTAGTTTCACTGTACCTACAGTCCTGGATCCACACAGCCCCTAACCCTGTTCTGCGCCAGCAGAGTAGACCCAGGTAGGCAGGAGACCCTAGTTCCTAAGCTGGGTAGCTGTTGGGTGCTGGTTGGACGCCCTTGCTTTAACTTGGGATGCAGGTATAGGATTCTACCTGTAGTTTGCTCAGGCTTCTTCCCGTTGGGAGTACTCCTTGGCGGCTGGTCAAATCTCAAGGGGTTGGGTTATATTTCAGAGTAGGCTGGGATGGCTCCCCTTGCTGAGCTGGGCCATCCTGTTGGAGTTTGGGGTCCGCTGTCCAGTATAGGATGATACTTCATAGGCCATCTGGATACTACTGTACTCCAGGGTTGACATCTCAATAGCCAGCCTAGTATCTTGGACCGCTCATCAGCCAATAACCTGTCCAAGCTGCAGTTTGCTCAAGTCTGAGGTCCCTGCTTAACGCTGACATGCTTCTGTTAACCCTCCCTGCTGTGAAAGGAACATTATTTATGGTCAACCGGGGGCTTTATAGTGCATAAAAGATATTCTGGGCCAGGATAGATCTTCAACCCTCTGGGGAGGGATGGGGTTAGGGCAGCTTCACCAAAGTAGCTTTCCAAGCTGCCTGCTAAGTGAACCCACTAAAGATGCCAAGGAGTGAAGGAGGGTCAGCTTAGCTTTTTTAGAAATAGGCCAGGGTCCAGGTGTATTCCATCTGCACCTGGGTGGATCTTGCTCTTGGCAGAGCGTTTCTGCTTCCAGATGCTTCTTGGCCTGGCCAGTTAGCTTTGAAACCTGCCCCACCCTGCACAATCTTCCCCAGCTCAAGATAGGTCATCCAAAAAGAGCAGATCATTATCAATCCTGGTGGGATCTTATTGGTGACTTCCCAGATACGTTCCATTGGCGGTCTGGGGCATTCCCTGTTGCCCTTTCTAGGTTGCTCTCTATTAGGATGGTGGATAGGTACCTGGGTGCAGTTTGGAAAACTTGTTTGGTCTAAATTTTCTTTACCCCTGATGTTCTGTGGGGTCTGTGGTGCTGGTTAATCCTCCCAGGGTTGCTGATATTGAGGGTATACTCTTGGAAGTGTATGGGGTGAGATAAAGGGGATGAGGAGAGAATGTTATTTTATTTTATAAGAAGGTAGGGTATCATATAGTGCTTTGATACACCACATGTAGTTAATGTATGCCATGGCAGATATAGGGACTGTCCAGATATTTCCCCTTAGGATTCAAGCTGTCTGATCCTGTACAATTATAGTGGGAGATAAGAGTGCCACCAAATATTTTTTAACTGGGGTGTTCCTTGGGGAAACAGTTCCTGGGGAGGGAGTGGTTGGAGATGGTGTGATGCTATGCATTGGAACCCAGTCCAGGAATGGGAATAAGTTGCAAATGAACCAATTATAGTTCAGTATTTGGAGCTGGGGAGGTCATCAGTCCAAAAGGAAAGGACATAGATTAGGGATATGATAATAGCTTTTTTAGAAAAAGAAGCTAAAATTATTTAAAGGGGAAGCCATTAATCTACATGGGGGTGGCGTTGTGGAGAGATCCTGGTATGGTATGAGTGGCAGATAGCTGATCAAGGGTTACCACCTGGAATTGGCTATGCTCCTGATTGGGAGATATTGCCTGTATTTTAAAATTGGCGGCATGATGTCCTGTGTTGTTAGTTATGTTATGGGGCGGCTCTGGGAGTGCCTGCTGTGAGATATGTTGACAGGTGAGGTGTTGATCTCAGTGGCAGCAGATATTGATGGTGTGTTTGGTTTTTTATTGTTTGTAAAGTTGAGTACAGCTGTAAAGAGGATTTAGTGGTTGACAATTGTTGGTGCTGACCTTAGTTCAGTGCTTGGGGGAAGGCAGGAGTTTATGCAGGGATAGATGTGATATCTGGTGTTGTAGGATGTTGTGCATGTGCCATCGGATAGAGTAGAGTTTTTAGGGTTGAGTATTTGGTCTAGAAAGCTGATCGATAGTTGGAAAAATCGATTTAGGTAGATGTATATGATTGGGGGATGATTTAGGATATTTTTATAAATTGAAGTTTATTTTGGATATCTGGTTGGGGTACTATATGGGGTTGGGATATGCTTCATCGATCTTTGTTGTGCGATGGGTTAAGGGTTTCTTGGTCCGTAAAGGGGTCATGTTGAATCAGGTCCTTTCTTTTCAAGCCCGCCCGTATTTCCCCCTTGCTTCCCCAAACCTTGGCGGGTTCGTTGCAACCTGGTTGGATACCGTTTGAAGCCTGTCGGTTTTATGTGATTTGTCTATTTCTTAAAGTGATTGGGGTATAGAAATATTTGTTTGGTTTCCCATGGAATTCTTTAATTGGTTCCCATAATAGGATAGAGTGCTTTTTGATTGGATGTATGTAGAGATCGAGTTCTTGTAGAGGGGAAGTTATCCTTTAAACAATGGGTTGTTTAAAGGATCTTGTTTTTGGAAGTCAAGGTTTATTTTATAGTGGCAGCTTCGGATCAACCTTCGCGGCGGTTCTCCGAGTTTCCAAAGGGACGTTTTTTGGTAGGCCAATTATTTACAACCCCGCAGAGAAGTTGCGCCATCGCGAAGCGGTAGTTTATAAGGTTAACACACTCCATATTGAAAGGCTTGATGGCGTTTAAATAGAATTTATATAGGTACTAGTGGAGTGGTATTTTTGGTTGAACATGTAATAAACAATTCATGATCTAAAGAAGCATATATCATTTGACTATTTATATAGACTTGTTGTATGAAAATTTTGCCAAGTTTGTCTCAGAGGACCTATGCCTAAGATGGTAAGGAAGGAAATCTAAATAAGTTGATAAACCAATGCAGTGGGGACAAGTTGAGATGGGTATGTTGGCGAAGGGGGTTGCTGGCTAGGATTTCTATACCAGCTAAGAGAACTTCTTGTGGAGATGGTATCAAGGGAAATGGATTGATGGTAAGTTGGGTTGTTAAACTATACCGTTTGTTGGGAGTGATTAATTAGAATAAAAATAAAATCTTGCTGCCGCAGCATTTAAAACGCAGTTTCTAAGGTCACGTGGACTTTAATCTATGGGGTGGTGGCGATATGGACCGAGCCGAGTCGATCCGAGTCTCCATGTGGTGAAACTGAGCCAATCCTGAGCCAGGGTAGATGATCCGTCAATAAGGAAAAAGGCGGCCACGGAGATGGATTTGGGTTGATGGCAGGGTTACTTTGGTGTCGCGGGCGATGATTTGGAAGGTTGTTTAAGCTCTGGAGATTGGGTTGATGTGTGATTTGAATTGGCTTCCCACGGTTTAATTGGCGGAGGGCGGGGTGTAGGGGGAGTATATCCGAGGCTGGATCTGATTGGGTGGGTGGGGTTGGGTGGTGGGCTGCGAAGGTGGCTGCGGGATCTGGAGTTTAGTTGATTGTCATCCAAGAGGCTCATGACCAAGTATAAAGAAGTGATTGCCAAGTGATTGTCAATAGATGAGTGGTTACCCATCAGATTTCATCTACGACGCCAACATGAAGCTGGAGGACTACCCTGACTTCATGTACGTGCCAATCCAAGAGCCGGAGATGAGCTTCCCAACCGAGCAGGCGGCGGCGCAGGGTAAGTATACATGTGTACCATGCTGATGGATAGGATTTATGGACTATGACACCACATTCCACTCGGGCGCCTTGGACTTTGCTCCGGAGAACTATGGGTATGGTTACCCCATGTATTACGCCGGTTCGGATGGGAATTTGCCCGCCATGACGCCAAGCGTAGACATGGCCCCGTACCGTGCCAACTCGGTCCCTCAGTTTCGTAAGAAGGGCGCCCCACCTAAGCAGTCCAGCCGGCAATCGGAGTCGTTGCCTTCCGTCCACATCACCAGCACAGGTAAACGCTGCACCAACTGCCGGTGCGAGGAGACGCCGAGCTGGCGACGATGCCAAAACGGCGTCAACCTGCTCTGCAATGCATGCGGCCTGTACGAGAAGTTGCACTGCCGCCCCCGCCCCATCTTCATTGACAAGGATGGCTACATCAAGGTTGTACGAGATCGCCGCCCCCGCTCCTCCGACCCTTCCTCTTAGTCCCGTGTATTATTTGACTCTCATAATATATCTTACATCAAATTCACTTTATGGCTTCTTATCAACTGGAATCCTTAAACAATCACACATTTCCAAGACTGACAATGCAGCAAATCATTCTTTATCTCCTGCGGCAAGGTCACCATTCTGTTTTAACAGTGGATCCTCTTGTCCATTCCTGAAGGTTCGATTGCAAATATATTTAAAGTAGTTGCAGATATCTTTGTCTCTATCGAGGCTTACTGAATCCACTCCTTTCCTAATATCAAATTACTGCGCCCTTGAAGATAAAGAAGTCCTTGTATATATCTAAAGTCTCCTACAAAGATCCACATTTAACTGTACTTTACAACCAGCTTTGAACAACGGGAAGAATAGTGTTGATACTGGTCTTGGACTGCTTGGCAAAGCCCCACCAGATTTCCAGGGCTACCCTTCAAGCTTAGTACTTCCTAGCCGGTTCTCGTTTTTCAAATAGTAAGATACATAAGCCTGCAGACAATGCTAAGTTTCCAAAAAATATTAGGAATTCTGCCATTTCAGCACAATTAACTGGTAATTTATTAGATTCTACACCTTTCCCAACAATCAAATTCCCACTTTAATAAACACCTTTGCTTTACGGAACTTTTGAAAAAGTTTCTGCCCACTAAAGATAGAATTTATATGCAGGGTTGTAAAATTAACACTCAGCATTAAAAAGGCGGTCGCTACTCACAATTTGAATCGCACGTTCCGACAGGATGGGTTCGCTTACCATCTCTACTTATGCGGTGGAAAGTATAACTTACCCTTGGCCCTGACATACATTCCATCACGGATCAGTTGGCTTAGCTCCAAGTCGGGTACCCGTAGGCTTATTACTGCAGCAATCCAACCCCACCAGCGTATAAGGAACCATCTGATAACAGCATCTGATAACATCTTGGCATCATCATGCCAGCTTAGTTTTTAAAAAAATCTCGCTTAAACCTTAGAGAAACCAAACTTGCTGTCGCTCGACCGAATCCTAATTTGATTAGAGCCTTGTAAATCTTACCCACAACTCTGTACAGCGTCGGTATCCGATTAACTTGATCCCCTAGGCAAACTGCTGTATTTCTTCAAAAGACATCAACTTCCATCTTGGATTTCACTCAAATACAGAAAAGGATGCAATGCTTTTCAGAGCTGCTGCAATGGCCCAACCAAAGTCAATCCAACCAACCCATAGAACAAAACATGACCGTTCAAGTTTTTTCCCGGGACAGATTGTTAACCCATCCATCCCCAGAATCAAATATCCCCCAAAACAAAGCTGATGGTACCCAGCAGAATCCCCGAACAAATCCAGCCTGTGCATGAATATCATCCAATTAGAAGGTATACCAAGAACACATGATCATCGATCAGAAAGGGGCAGGGAGGTACTCCACCGATTACCCTTCTGTCAAACCTGATCCAGCTATAATTTTCTTTGTGAGTACTCTCTTACTTTACAATAAACTAGATATTTGGATCCATTCTAAATACTAATAAAAGCTATTCTTTAAACATATAATTGTTTTCAATCATATTCTTCAGCAGCTAACAGGCTTAACCTTAAATGTTTACCTTTTTAAAAGCCAATTAAATTTCACTGCCAGAAAACATGATATGGATGTTAAGGGTTTAAAGATATTTTTTATAGAACAGGCTTTCTTTATTTTTTATTCTTTATTGCTGCAAAGTTAAAAAATTACATACAAAGAAACCTATAGTTAAATCAATCCTGACAGAAGAGTTATTGCCAGAATGAACACCTTGCTCAAAGTATGACTAGCCATGACCTGGAGTTTCCCCCAACTGCTGTAGTTTCCAAGCCTCTTCCAAAGGAGGAGATCCCAGCTCAGGTTCTTGGGGAGGAGATGAAGCTTTTCTCCCCTTACAACTTATCACTGCTTCCATAGTATGCTCCTAAGTGTACTCATAGCTATTTTCTGACATGTTTTTGATGGGGTCAGACTCTTACTTCCCACAACTCTCCAGTTCCTCATCCATCTGGACACCCATTTGAGCGGCCATCGCAGTCCTGCACTGGATGGCATCCTGGTGGTCCTATCCCCCAGGATGGGATCATAGCTTGGTAAGCTTAGATTCCCTCTCTCACAGATATCTTGCTTTCTTAAAGTATTTGTACAGATTATACAATCTCCAATATTGCAATAGATACACTATTCAGCTTTCAATGATTTCCCCTTGAAACTCTGCTAATATAGCACAGCTGCAGTATTTGTAGCAAAGGTAGGGTTTCCATCCCACATCCCTGCCTTTGAAATCCCCTGGTTGCCCATATCTGCTGCAATCAACAGATATAAAAGATGGACATGGGTAAGGAATTACATCCCCTCCCCACCATAAATCCTGAACAAAAATGGAGGATTGATTAACAATATAAGGGTGGCCAGTATTCAAGAGAACTCAGCCGTAAAATCCCATCTAAAACTGCAGATAATCAATTGATCAACAAACCGGAAGCAAAAATGTGTCTGAGTTGTAAAAACAAATGTTGAATGCCTTAGATTCTGTTGCTGAAGTTGATTTTGAAATTTTGAGGCAGATATAAGCTCTAGTTTAAAGCCAGATCAAGCTCTGGTTGATAGCAATGCTCATTGCAGCAATTGATTTGATGCTGGATTAGTAAACCCAGGCTCCAAAAAGCGGGACAGCGCTGATCAAGGCCAGGAGAAATGCACAACAGACCCTGGGGAATCAATCAAAAGAGGCTGCACCCAATCAGACTCAGAGAAGCACCCACGCCTTGGAAATACCTTACATCAAGGCCAAAATCCCAAGAAAGCTAACCCCAGTAATGGATTGCTCAACCTGGCCGCCAATACCGCCATTACTTCTCCCTGTCTTGCAGGCTATAGCTTGCTACCAGTCTGTAGGGGACCAACACACCGCCAGAATGTGTAGGGCTGTTGGTTAAGCCTCCTCTGCTCCTTTTCTAAGCTCCCCTGGGTATTTAAGCTGATTGCTCCCTCCCATCAAACCCCTCCAACAATTTTTCTTCCCTCTCCCAATCCGCAATAAACTCTATACCCTCAAAAGTAACTGGCTCATTGATAAGTTGTGCTCTGATCAAACGTGAAGCTTCTCCTGCTTGGATGGGTGCTGTGCATGCTCCTTACATCCTGCTGAGCCAATGTGAACTTTGAATCTCTGAAACTTTCTTTCACTGAGAAATCTGATGACTCCATTGGGTACCAATTTGGACCTTGCAGCTGCTATGATCCTTATGTTGAAAGCACCCTATCCCCACAAATTATGCATCCTCAGGCTCCATGGTTGGTACTGGAGTATACCATTACCTGCTACTTCTTGAACCATTTCACTCTCTTCTTGGGAAGGTTCTGATTACTAGGCATCTACTCAACGTGTTGATGACAGGGACTTTTGTAGGTGCCGCTCTAGTTAGTTTCAGCTTGGGTGCGCTTCTCTGTCCTCTTGGAGGAAATCTCCCAAATGAGCGGATCCCTGACATTGTGTCAGAGCTCTCTTCAGGCTTTGCGCCCTACACACCAGGAACTGAACCCCCCAAAGGACATATCCTCTACCAAAGCTTGGGCATCCCTGTGGCTGCCTTCAATGCACTATCTGCATACGGTGCCTTTCAGGTACCCTCTTCAGTACCTTGGGTCAATAAAAAACCACCATGCCTGCACATGTGGCACAGCTCTTCTGCAGCACCAATTCAGATTCCTTCACCAGCACTACAAACAGCACCACCACCACAGCCTGGATCCAGTTGGCCCAAAAAAAACCAACACAGATGGAATACCCCATACTCTTCTGGATCACAGAGATATCCATTTTCCTGGTTAAGGGTGCAGGTAACTAGTGTGATAAACGACACATGCATCATCTGAAAAAGGGTTGGGACTGGTTCAAGAAAGACCTCCCTGCCCAGTTTTTCATGAAGGGTACTGCACTCATGATTGTTTTCCCAGTCAAGAGCCTGAGGCAACAGGCGCAGTAAAAGAGCTTAAAAGAGCCTATCAGGAGCTGGGCCAATGTCCCCTGTCTTATATGGGGTTTGAACACCATGTTGCACACCCCATGTAATATGATGCTCTCAGGCCAGGATTAATGAGACACATTTACCTGGACCAAGTATCCGGCCTGCAGAGTCTGTACTGTGAAGCAGAAAAGGCAGATCAGACCACCAATGCCCTCTAAAAAGCATGAACAGGAAGATAGGAGAAAAGGGTCTCAGAGCCCCTGGTTGTGCTAGTTATCCTCTGCCCAACAACAACAATTGAAAACTGCATACAGTCAATCCCTGCAATATTAGGAGCAATGAGCAGTCCAACTGTACGTGCTTCAGAATTATGGCCATCCAAGGCAAACTTAATGAGGGGAAATCATGGGGAGAGCAATCAGCAAGCCAACCTCTCCCCAACAACTGTTGGCCTTGCCCAAAAATGAGTACCACCTTGGATACGTCAACCTATGCATAATGATCCAAGTACTGCCAAACTGCCTGGTGCTCTACACAGCTTTCAGACATCCAAATAGGTTGATGTGTGATCCTTCCTGATTTTGAAGTTATACGGGTTCAGTGCCCTTAGATTCAGACCCATATTGTACCCAAGTCAACAGCAGCTTTGTGAGCAACTATAAGCTAGTTACTGATCCTTTGCAGATCAGTAATGTAGCTCAGCTGATGAACATCACATTGCTGTTACCTGGGAGACTGCCCCGTTTTCAATTGCCCTGAAAGACCTTTGTTCTAACATCCAAGGACCTGTCATCAACTTTTCCAGATTTGATGTGGTTCTTGGCTTGAATTGGTTAAGAGGAAACAACCTCACATAGATTGGATCACATCAGTACTAACTATTAAACATGAGGGAGTCAATCATCAGATATACCTGGACACATTAGACTAACTCCTAAGGAATCACATGTTTGTACGTATAACTGAGATCTAGGAAGGAAAAGAGAGCCAAGATGCCATTTACTGGGACTCCTATCAGTACAAGGTTATCCCCTTCAAGGAAAAGCAGGACACCATCACCCCCCAAGACTAAGAGATATTTTTAAATGCCCAAAATTCTTTAGAGCCCCTACCAGGACTACCACCCAAGGAACACATACAGCACACCATCCAGCTCAAGGGTGCAGTCCCCAAGGCACAGCCCATTTACTGTGTCACACCTAATAGGATAACGCCCTCCATGCTTAACCCAAGGAAACCCTGGAGAAGGGATTGATTTGGCCCTTAAAGTCTTCCTTTGAGGATGCAGTCTTATTTGTGGCAAAGAAGGGCGGGTCCCTACAACTAGTCACTGATCATTGCGCTCTGAACAAAGCCACCATTAAGAATTGTTACCCTCTCCTACCCATTGATGACTTCTTTGATGCCCTAGGCGGGCAACAGTCTTTTCAAAGATTGATCTTACTGCTGGGTATGATCAACTTTGTATCAAAGAGGAAGACATCCCAAGACCGCATTTTGGACAGAGTATGGTTCATACAAATGTGTTATATTTAACTTTGGGATTACCAACCCTCCATCAACTTTTGTTACATCCATGGATGAATTCTTTGCACTGCACATTGGCAAACATGACCTAGTATACCTAGACAGCAGCATCATGTAAAGTCCCACCATTGATCAACACCACAAGGACCTGAAAGCATTGTTTACAACCCTAGCCTAACACAAACTCCTTGCCAAACCCTCCAAGTGTCAATTCTACCGCAAACAACTTCCTTTCCTAGGGCATGTGGTATCCAAGGAAGGTATCAAGCCAGATACACAAAAGATTCAAGCTATCTGTAAGATGCCACTACCCAAGGATAAGGCAGAGCTCTGAACCTTCTTAGTCATGATAGCTTACGTGCAACGCTTCATACCAGATTGTGGCATTCTCACGGCACCACTGTCTGCCATCAAAGGTGCCAAGTATAAATTTGTGTGGATCCCTCAACAAGATCTTTGCTTCTGCTGTTTAAGAGGAAGTTGGTGTCTGCTCCCATCCTACAATATCCTAAAATAGATGGCAACTACCAAATGAAAACTGACACCTCTGATGCCTCTACTGGAGGTTTACTCTAAATCAAGACAGCCACTGGAGATTTACTTCCAGCAGCCTACAAGTCACGCAAGGTAATCAATGGAGAGTGCTGCTACCCCATACATGATAAGGAACTTCTGACCATCATAAACCGCTTGGCCAAGTGGCGCTGTTATCTAGAAAGACAGGAAGAGTTCACAATGCTTAAAAATCATAAGTTGCTTATCTATTTCAAGACCCAAAAATAAATCTTTTGTATAAAAAAGAGCAATATACAGTGTTCCTATAAAGTTTCAACATAAAAATGCAGTACAAGCCAGTTCATAAACTTGCTACAGGTGATACCATATCCTGCATTTAGGTCTGAGCCTTCAGAGACCAGGATAGGCTAGACCCTGATTGGCTCCTCCTTAAGCTCTGCACCAGATACAAAGGGTTTCCTCCAGGCATCACAGATATCATCTGTGATACTGCGGTCAAGAGCAAACACTTGTTTGCAGATGTATATAGTACCCTGAGCCAAATTATGATGGACAGGGCTACTATTCCTTATGCTCCAATCCATCAAAGAGTGGACATCATCATACCTTATTGCTGAGATCTTGAGAGCACCAAGGGCAAAAACCTTTATAAATTCTTAAGACATAAGACCAGGTGGCCCAAACTATACTGCAATGTCTAAGATGTCTTAGAACAGTTTGAGGTATGTGAGAAGTATGCCAAAAGTGACACTTCCCCAAATCAGGACTTCTTTCTAACCATAACAACCATTCAGGACATAAGCACTGGATATTGTGGGGCCATGCCTTGCAAATTTAACAACAAGAAGCTCATCATTACTACCATCAACTACGCAACAATATTTCATGTGCCACAAGCCACTAAATAATACAAAGGCAATGGTATGAGTTAATTCATTGGTAAAGAGATAATTACCAAATCTTAAACCCTGGACTTGTCATCACATATGGAGGAAAGAAGCTCACCTCAGACAACACCATTTTTTACATCACCAAAAATGGCATAAATGCCAGGAAGCCAGGAATAGGTAGAGGCATTAAGCAGCTTGGGGTGAGGTGCAGCCAAGCCAGCAGGTAAAGCCCACCATAGAATGGATGCTAACTTGATAATGTAAGATACAGATTGCCTGAGTAAGGACCAGGATCCAGAGTTAGGGACCATTGAATCCACAAATCCTGTCAAAGTAATATAGAGTAATCCAAACAGTTGGGTAGAGGTGATCTCTGCTGCGGTGGTAGGTTCCATTGGGCAGTCTAGTCTAGGGGTTAAGGGCGGAGTCATGGGAACAAAGTATGCTGGTAGGTAATTGTACTTGTCTTTGGACAATAATGGGGTATTTCAATCCCCTTTCCTTTGTGTCCTATGTATTTGGTTTCTCTAGTCCTTGCCAAGGGATCAGCAATGAGATGGCTTCCAAGTTGTACTCCAAGTAGGCCGGGTTGGGTGGGTATTCAGTAAAATGTACAGGTCTAAAGAGAGCTCCAGGGGGCAGTATAGTGCCTGGGGCAGGTTGGCAGGTTGATCTTGGGAGTGAGTGGTTGCCTGATTGTCTACTTGACCAGAGTTGAGATGAAAGATCACTAAGACTAGATAAAGTAGGATTTATTCAAACCAAAGGTTCATAAAACTTTATTATCAAAAATGACAATGTGGTCATCACCACACTGCCAGTGTTTTTATACTATGTGATTTTTCTTCTTTGCTTTTTGCGGGCTTTAGGTCCATGGGCAGTTTGCCGGTAGGGCATAGATATTGGCTTAGGGTCTTGAGAGCAGCAGGTCCTGGTTGGGTACGCTCTGGAGAACAGGAGTGGCAATGCTCAATTTTGTTGCTGTGGTTCACCATGTCACCTGAGCAGGCTAATTGTGTTCCCCTTTCTGGACTGGGGACTAGCGGCATTTAGTTCTTATTGGCAGGGCTAGTAGTGGGTCTTGACCACACCACAACTTCTGTGTAGGTCTGGGCCCTCAGTGGCACTAGTTTACAGGTCCTGGCTGGGCTGACTCTGAAGAACAGAAGTGGCAATACTTTGTTTTGCCGCTGTTGTTCACCATGTCATCTGAGCTGGCCAATTGCAATACTCTTTCTGGACTAGATACTGGCAACAGCTGGTACTTGTTGGCAGGGCTAGTAGTAGGTCTTTTCCCAACCTCCTTTAGGCAGGTCACGTCTCCTGCGTAGGTATGGGTCTCCAGTAGCACTGGTTTGGCGGCAATCTGGCAATCATTTGGGGAATCCTTGTTATTAAGCTGGCGGGTTGTGGGGTAACTTAACAATTTGAGTCTGTGACTAACTGGGTTGACAAGTCCTGGGCTGTCCTGGGGGCCCCAATCTGCCTTCAGAGGACTGGGTTTTGATTAATGGTTTTTCAATACAAGTATTGAAATGTCATTCATGACAATAAGGCACATAATTATTATGTATTATCAACATTAAGCAAATTGTAGAAATAGAAAAATAAATTAATCACTAGTAGTGTTGCAACCAAGTTTCTAGACTTGCCTGCCAAAATATCTTACAATACACAGGGGGCGCTCAATGAGTCACCCCTTGACGTATCTAACAACAAGAATCAATCTGATGGCAATATTGAACTGCAGGCACTTTCTTCTAATTAGGAGCACTACAAATTTGACCTGCTGATCCCCGCACAAGTTAGACCTTGGCTTCAAACCCTACATGGAACATGCCACTATGCTACCCCCTTGTGGCCTTGTGGCTTTCCCCATATGGTATATTAATCCTAATATCCTACAATAAACTATATCTTATTCTATTTGTTCCTGTCCTTTATATTGGACTGTTTTCTTCCCCAAATCAAATAATGAACTCTAATTGGTTCAGAGCAACAGTGGTAGCAGTGGTAGTTCACAACCTACCTAAAAGAAAAATTCCCCCAAGAAAGGACAGAGTACGGCTGTATGGCTACTCCCCATTAAGAGACTTTCCTGCCAATCCCCAAGGGGGACATCCCTAACAGGTATGTCATCTACCAAGATCAACTGGTACTTACAAGTGTGTATAATTGACTCCGCCTTAGGCAGTGCAACGCAAGCGTCACCCCACCCCAATTGGACCTTTCCCAATGTATGCTCAACCTCCAGATTGAATCCTTTGTGGGTAGTGTTGAAGGGGCTGACATTGTCAGTTAGCTCCACTTTACCAAAACCCACCTCTGTATCTGTCAAGTACCTGAGCCCATGTGGGTTGCTACCGCATCTGGGCACCTCACAGGGCCTGCCGCTGTGTGGTTTACCAACTGGGCCAGTCAGGAAATTGAAGTCACCTGGGCGGCATTCAGGGATGCTGTGAAGTCCTGCTACAGTGAAACCTTTTCACCCATTGTGGTGGGAACTCCTCTCCTAGCCATTAAACAGACTGGTTCCTGCCCTGAATACCTTGCCATCTGGCAACAAGCTCTTGCTGCCGCCCCAAAAGCTGCAACCAATGGAAATGGTATGCTCCTTACCTTGATATTTAATGGGTTCAAGCCCCATATCTGCAAGTGATTTTCTGTAGGTTGCTGCACCTTCATTGACAACTGTTACAAGGCCATTATAGAGGCCAATAACCAGGTGTCAATGGGCTTCCGCTGATCCAATGATGTACCACCTCAACCTTATCCACACCTAGAAGTGCCCACAACCAAGTAGGCTGCTGCCAGTCTTTCCAACAAGAAAATGGGGACAAGTGTCCATGCAAGGGGGAACTCCAACTAGCACAAATCAAGGACTAGGGAAAAGCCTGGGGGTTGTGGCTACAAGAGGTTATACAACCCCACTTGACCCTCACTCTCAATCCCTCCTTGCAAAGAACCCATGTGACTACAGCGTGCATGTATTTGAGACCCTCAATGTATTCCAGGTTCACATCAACAACCTTGTTCTCCAAGCAAGCCACTCTTCAAATAAAGTAACCCGCTTGGCCTATTCATTCTGTTTTTGTGGGAACACCCACAAAATTTTGGTAGATACTGGGGCCAACCACACTATGGTTGACCAAGTGTTTGCTGACTCTCAACAATTAGATCAAGTGCCAAGCAGATTCAAGGCAGTACAAGTAGCTGATTCTCTTAGAGTGGCAATTACCCATGAGACAGTACACTTCTCTGTGAGAATGGAGAAGATCCAGATTAAGCTCTCTGGGCTAATTATGACAGGGATCAGCCACACTGTCATTGCTGGCTTTGTCACAAGCATTCCTAAATCAACTGGGATACATCTGTAATCACCCTCAATAGAAATGGGGTAAGTTTTCATATATATCCTTTTGAAATTAGCAAATTGCTCCATGATACCATGTTTGTCAGAATAACAGAAATGGGCTTGTATGATTTCAAGGGGGGAAACTAGACTTTAATCAATGCTCAGTCAAAGTTCTCTGCGCTGAAACACCTGCAACCCTCCCCTTGACCACTCCACTGCCACCTGCACTTGCCACAATCCTCAAGGTGTATAAGGATGTTTTGAGTGAAACACTGGACAAATTACCCCCTCCCCAAGAGATCCAGCATGCTGTACAGCTACAAGGGTTGCTTCCCAAAGCACGTCCCCTCTATTGCCTAACACCAAAAGAAGATGAGACCCACCACCAGGGACTTGTAGACACACTCAATAAGAACTTCATCTGCCCCTTGCTCTTGCCATACAGAGATGCTGTCTTCTTTGTAGCTAAGAAGGATGGGTCCATTTGCTTAGTCACAGACTACTGCGCCTTAAATGAGGTGACTTTTAAGAATAAATACCCCCTTCTGTTGATTGATGACCTGTTTGACACGCTTGCAGGTGCTAAGATCTTTAGCAAGATTGATCTCACCTTGGGGTAGACCAGGTATATATTGCAGCAGGGGATGAGGCAAATACTGCCTTTTGCACATGCTATGGGCTGTTTGAGTGCCAGGTCATGAACTTTGGAATGACTAATGCTCCCTCCACCTTTGCCATGTTGATGAACAAAGCATTTGAGGAATTAATTGGTAAATGTGTTGTTGTGTACCTTAGCAACATTATTTTCTTCAGTCAAGATCAAACCACGCACCTCCAACACCTCTGTGCTATCCTTGACACCCTTTGGAAAAACCAATTGAAGGCTAAACCCTCTAAATGTGAATTCCTCAAGTTGGAGCTATTGTTCCTTGGGCACACCATCTCTGCCCAAGGGATAAAGCTCGGCCCTGCTAAGATCAAGGCAATCACAAGCATGCCGCCTCCCACTAATGTGGGCCAGGTGCGTACCTTCTTAGGCATGGTTGACTACATGCACAAGTTCATCCCCAATTGCAGAGAAATAATTGCACCTCTCACCAAGCTCCTAAACACCAAACAGTGCTTCCATTGGACCTCTGCCAGAGACCAAGCATTTGAGACATTGAAGCAGAGACTTACAACTGCACCCATATTGTAGTTCCCCAATCAGAACTTCCAGTACAAACTCAAGACTGAAGCCTCTGACAGAACCATAAGGGGCGCACTACGGGTAGAAACTGACAAAGGTGTCTTCCTCCCTGTGGCATACAAGTCCAGGAAGCTCACTGACTCATAACAACGTTACCCTATACACAATAAAGAGTTGGCAGCAATTGTGCACTGCGTTGAGAAATGGTGCTGTTACCTGGAAGGGGTGACCTTTCCACCCCGCGTTCTGACAGACCATAAGTCACTTCAGTACTTCAACACGCAGTCCCACTTGACACGCCGCCAAGCAGGCTGGGTCAAGCGTATATCTCCCTACCAGTTGCGCATTGAGTACAAGCCTGGGAAGGAACTTGTCACAGCTGACACCCTCTCACAACTCTACATAGTGTCCATCACCAGGGATGATGGCTTGGATCCAGACTGGCCAATGTTGTACCTCTGTCCTGAAGCAACTTGTTACAAAGGCCTTAACTCAGTAACCATCTCCAAGCTGAAGGACAATGAAAGTCAGTTCACCACCAATGCTGGCAAATTCTGCCGCCGGGCAGAGACAGGTGAAAAGACGCCTTACATTCCCACCACACAACAAGGCAATACAATATTGCACTACCATCACACCTTGGGTCACATCAGAGGACACAACCTCTTTGATATCATGAAACATCTGGTTTGGTGTCTGTGTATGCACAGAAGATATCTTGGATCTCCTTAAAACATGTGTGCTATGTGAAAAGAATAAGTCCAAACCTGCACCCCCAAGTCTGTCCTGACTATCAAGGCCATGGAACCCTTCAAACAGTGGGCTCTTGATGTGATTTGGCCCCTCCCTGAAGACAGACTGGGGAAGAAATACATCATAACTGCCATCAACTACTTCACTTGCTGGCAAGTGGCCTGGGCAACAACCAATCACACCGCCACCACCATCACCTGCTTCATTGGCAAGGAGATTGTGGCCCGCTTTGGGCGGCCCAAACGTCTCATCACAGATGATGGACCCAAACTTGTTGGACAGGTCATAAAGGCGTACTGTGCCAAGAATGCTCTACAACAGATAGTGACCACCCCCTATCATCCACAAGTCAATGGGCGCATAGAGCAATTAAACAGCTCACTGATCCAAATGATTGCCAATCTCTCACAGGAGCACCTCAATACCGCATGAGCTGAACACTTGCCTACTGCTCTACTTATTTTACAGGCAAGCATCAACCAAAGCACCGGGTTCAGCCCCAGCGCTTTGGCCTTTGGAACGCCTGACAGTTTGACAGGAGTTGAACAGGGGAAGTTACAGTCTACAGTTCCCGTAAAGCCCCCCTGTTGACAACTCCATTCCTAAACCAATGGCGTGCCAAAGCCCAAGAGATTAAACACAAACAAATTGAAGGGGGGACAAAGCACCTTGAAGCCAGGTATGCTGTGGGTGGCCCCGTCTACACCCTCAACCCCAATTTGGCCAATTTGGAGCCAAACCACCTAGGGCCCTTCAAGATAGCTGCTGTCTAAGGCAATCATACCTATCAACTTGAAGACGCCCAAGGGAATACCAAGAAGCTTCACCATGAATACTTGTGCCCCTGCTGTGCCATCCCCACACAAAGGTTGTTTGTGCAGACATTCTCAGATCTCCTGCAAACTCTGACCCTGGTGTATGACAACAAGCAGGGGGCAAGGGGGTGTTGCAACCAAGTTTCCAGACTTGCCTGCCAATGTATCTTACAATACCCAGGGGGCGCTCAATGAGTCACCCCCTTGATGTATCTAACAACATGAACCAATCTGATGGCAATATTGAATGGCGGGTACTTCATCCTAATTAGGAGCGCTACCAATTTGGCTTGCTGATCCGCGCACAAGTTATTCCTCAGCTTTGAACCTTACATGGAACTTCCCACTATGCCACCCCCTTGTGGCCTTGCGGCTCTCCCCATATGTTATATTAATCACAATTTTCTACAATAAACAATACCTTATTCTTATTATTCCTGTCCTTTATATTAGACTGTTGTCTTCCCCAATTCAAATACTGAATCCTCATTGTTTCAGTTGCAATAAAGATATGTAACAGAAAAGGATCAAAAGAGATGCAATTTCACTGCAGCAGAAAAGATTCCAAGTCAGGTACAAAATCTGGGTTGTCAACCATGATCAGCACAAGTTGGATCCAGGAAAACATGGGCCAGTAATTGCCATAGAAGTCAAACCAAACAATACTTACTTTGTCAAAGGTATTTGCACTTGAACAGAAATCAAGTGTATGCACCATGACTGCCTCTGCTTGTACAAAGCAAGAACAGCACAACTTAATTCCGGACTTCCTATACCCAATGCAAAACTGGATCAATATCAAGCCTGGATCCTCAACACTCTCAAGAAAATCCCTAAGGTTCCACCTTCCAGCACCTCAGGGGGAGACGTCACAACATCTTTGATTACTCCCTCTTGGGAAAGCAATTGCCTGAGTGTCTCTCTGAATGATTCCCCAACTAATCATTAAGTTGTTGGCACTCTTATCATTTGCTCATCTATTACAGGGATCAAACATTTTGAGTCCTAAGAGAAACACTACTTAGATAAGCCCCATGACTGCCATGACGTACATGGATAGCATGTGGCTTCTTATTATACTATATAATACTCTAATCTCATATCAAATAAATTATCATTATCTTCTTAATTTTCCCCTTTATTTTGTTTCATATACTTTCAAGAAGTATATACTCAACATAAATAACAAAGATAAAATAGGGCAATAATTTGGGAGCCCAATATCTCATAATCTTTTATTTAAAAATGGCAATAAAGTCTTAGCATGGGGTCCATGGGTCTATATAGTACCCCACTTCAAAACTTTATATTTACCATGGGGGGTTCATCATAGGGTCAGGGAATATGAGATTGGGTGCCAGGATGCCCAGGTTTAGGAGCAGCAAAATGACACTATTGCTGGAAAGTTGCACATTAGCTTATCTTCAGAAAGGGTTGCTCAATCCTTCTTTTCTTGAGAAGTAGTCATGGGAACAGCCTTTAGGTCTGTGTTTTTTCAGGTAGAAAATCTTGATTGGTCATCTGGGTAGACTTCAGACTCATGAAGCTAATGGTAGGAATTTCTTTGCCTCCATTAGACAATTTGTCTAGTATTCTATCAGGTGCTGTGTCTTTCAAGTTTTTGCTGTTATCTTTTTCCTTGGAGGCATTTGTGGCCTCAGCTTGGGGGACTTGATCCCAATAAAATGTGGGTGGTTGGTCCTTGGGGCTGGTGTCCTGCAAGTGGTCAGGACCAGGGTTTGAACCCTGCCCTTAGGCCTGGGTTTCACTGGGAGGAAAATTGTCAATACTGACATAAACCCTAAAAGAGGACATTGCAGACATGCTGAAAAAAGCACACATTATGTGAAAAAAATTCAACACCAAAGCATCACAAAAACAGTAAACACAGTACCTGACTCTAAATCATTCAAAGTTTGGGGCTTGTATGTAGTGATACCGTTCACATAATCTAAAGTAGGACAACATTTCTTAATTTTGGCAATAGACTTTGCAACTTTCTAGCCAATTTTATTAGCAAACAAGTATCACAAGAAAGAATCAGTCAATTGCTTCATCAACAAGACAATCATATCTGACTATAGGGCTCCAGACTACATTGTCACTAATGGAGCCAAAGAACTAACAAGACATCAAGTGAACAACAATCTACAAGCCAAAAGCATCAAACACTCCACAAACTTGTCATACAGTTCAAAAGACAACAGTAGAGTTGAACGCCTAAATGATAGCCTCATAAGAATACTTGAGAAATTAATGAAAATAAAACCAAAAGACACCTGGTCATCATACATAAAACATGCATTGCTAGTATCTTGATTGCATACCAACCAGAGGCTGATTACTCATCATTTGAGCTAACATATTAATATAAACCAGAGATAGTCATCTGTAACAAAAAAAACATACATAAAGGCCCCCCAGAAAACCTGCCTACAGTAGAACAAGATCTTGCACTACAACACATACATTTCAAAGCTAAAATAGCTGAAAACAAGATAATCAAAGCACAGAATTTATTCTCTAATAAGGAGCTCCTTCCATTCAATGCTTCTGTTTGGGTCTTGGTAGTAAACAGAAAGAAACTGGACTCAGCACAAAGAGGCCCAGGAATAATCATTAAATACAGACCAGAATGGAACACATACCTAGTCAAATTCCATAACTAATGAAACACTCACAAAGGTTTATCATCAATCATACCTCTGCCTCAGCAAAGAGGAAGCCTCTAGCTGGCTAGTACCTACTGCAGACCAACTTCAGAAACACCAGGCCACTAACATCAAGACCAGGTCATCACCTGATGTACTCAAATAATTTCTTAAAGAAGGAGTGTGTTGAAAGTCTGAATGTTAGTATAGCCCAATTATGCCAACCTAATTCAACAGCAAATAAAGTCATTTATCTCAAAATTATTATTCAGAGCTTCTCCAAAAGTTGCCTTTTTTCAAAAGATTAAAAAAAGCCAAAATTAGAAGCCAAATTATTAATTTTCTTCCAAAAATTTCAGTAAACACATTGTAACACAGAGCATTTAATCATCTCATTTTCTATCTCTATGAGAATGAAATTTAAGCCAAAACTAAATTTTGAGTTTTTCAATTTATAAATTCAACTCATTAAATCTTTTATATTCAAAAAATGCAATATGGGTTTTTGACCTTATGTAGTGAAATTCTCATAAATCTTTGTTTTATTGAATTATAAAAGCTTATATAGTTTTTAAATTAAATATTCTGGAACAGAAACTACACTGACTCTTTGTTCTATGTAACCTGGTGGAGTCCACTATAATGAGAACTGATAAATTTGGATATACTGTCCAGGATAATGCAAAACAAATAGTAACATTATGAAATCATTCTACCTCATAAAATAGAGGTCATAAAATAGAAAGATAGGCACAAAGAGAGCCTCACACTTTCTCCCCTCCTCTGAAACACACCTATTCTCTCTCCCCAGGCCACGTTTCTTTTTAAACACTGCCCCTAAAGAATAATTTTTTGTGATCTGTTTTAAAAAAGGGGCTCTTTGGTCTAGTTGTATTATGTTGTGATGCCAAATTTGATTTTTCATCAAATATTGAATGCATTTCCAAAACCAATATATAAGTCCCAATCAATTGCAATAAAGCTTACTGGATTATCTCTAAATTATTTCAAATATCACATATCTGTAAATTAGCATTACAGAAAATTGGAGGTCACGCCTAAAGTCAAACTTGGATTGTGTTGTTGATTGATTGAATTGTATTGGAATGCCTACTCCTATGCGTCAAGCTGTGACGCCCAAGGCCCCGTCCAAATCTTTTTCCCCGGTTGCGGCTACCCCCATCAATGACTCCTAAGCAGCCATTAAGTTCTGGGCCTCCCAGTCTGTCAGCACTTTTAGTGGCAAATGGTTTAGAGAGTGGCTCTATTCTTTTGAAGACTACTGTGACACCTTCAACCTCCCAGACTCTGCCATATTAAGAGAAGTTGGCTCCAAACTACGCAACAACACACATATTTGGCACCAGGACATGCTCTTTGAAACCTGGGAAAAGTGGAAAGCTGAAGCTAGAAAGCGCTTCATTGGGTACAGACCAGACCCACACCACCTCTTGAACTAAGTCAAAATTGGCCAGTTCACCTCCCTCCAGTCCTTTATTGTGAAATTCCAAGAGTACGCAAACAAGGTTTTTGACCCAGAAAACTAAAGGGTCATCTGGAATCAAACAGAAGATCATCTCTGATAACTTCCACAGTTTGGTAGGCATACCCACCTTTGAAAACGCCCTCACCCCTGCTTACGCTGGACTTGTCTGCAAAGCTAAACCTGCCATCCTGGAAGAAGCATATAACATAGTTTGCAAAAGCTATGCTATATACGTGGAGCATGAACTTGAAAAAGATGCTAGAGCAACATCTAAGTGGAACCCATTCTCCCCCAGCAGCAAAAAGAAGGAACCTTCAATCGCTAAAACAATTGAAGCTAAATTCAAGGACATGTAATACCGGTTCAAAGCTATCTACCTGGCACACAAACGCCCTAGCTGTGGCCCCAGACCCATTCAAGGACCTTATGTGTTCACAGACAATTGCTACAATTGCAGTGACCAAGGACACAAGTCCGAGAGATGCACCAAACCCTGCTCAATCTGCAAGAATACTGACCACACCAATTTCAGTTGTAACCAACACATGCGCAACATCACCCAACGCTCCATTGCAGTCATGATGGCAGACCAGTACTATCAGAATGAGAAACGCCCTCTCACCACACCCAAGAGTGTTTCCCCTTTGAATAAAAAGAAAAGTTCTGATTATATTATTGATCACTCTGGCCCTGTAATCTCTTCATTGATCAAACCCAGACACATAAGATCTCAAGCCCCATCTCCTGACCAAGATTACACCCCCCACCCTTGAAAAGATATGAAAGAGAGGCCAACCCTTCCCCCAAAGGGTGGCCAGTTGAGAATGACACTCCAGCAACGCCAGAAACCCAAGGCACAGTCAAATTGTACGACAAAACCTTTGAAGAAGGAACACATGCACCCCCCATCTCTCCCAAGTCACCCACACCACCACCCACTGTCTGCAACAGCAGATGGAACCCTGAACACCCCAACCTGTTTGCAGCCTTGGAGGAGCAACTAGATTTTGATGACCCAGCATTGGCAGAGGATGACCCTAGGTATAACATAGTAACCGTGGAAACAGCACCAGAATCTCCAGCCAATCAGAACAATGCAACCAATAGTGTTAAATTTGATTTGGAAATTCATAATGAACTTTCTTACCAGCAACAATGAGCCTATTGATGCAACGTCAGCAAAGGATAATGTTATTGATAACTTAACTCAAGTAAACAATGTGTACAATGGAGAAACAACAGACGTGTACGCAAATACACCAATGGAGACATCACCTTTTATCAAGGAAGAATCTGTAGCCAACCCACCAATGGAAATGTCACCATTGATTTACACAGACTCCACCGCAAACATTCCAATGGAGACATCATCAGTAGTACCACCAGATACAACACTCAATACTCTAATGGATACATTCAACACCCCTGCAGAAATGGGATTAGTGGATAACAATGATCCACGCTTACCAAATAGAGCACATCCATCAACTATGAATGATGAACCCAAATATGCTATCCCTGGAATCCATAGACATCCATAGGATGTGCCAAATCTAAAAACAGAAATATTATTGGAAGAGATTTCAGTCAACAAACTGTTTGCAGAAACAGCAGTAACAACTTCATTGGCTGACTTACTTCAGGAAAGCCCAAAGTTGCGCCAAAAAGCCCACAGAGCAGTCTCGGCCCTACAACCGCATTGAAAGGAGGAACTCTTCTTGGCAGGCACAGGAGCCCCAAGAACAAAGGCAGCCGTAAACAAACAAATGACCCACGACATTCTAGATGGAGGTGCCTATAGTAATTTAATAACTGCTAAATTTTTAGAAACCTTACCTAATTTTTTCATTGCACCATCCAACGTCACCTTCATAATGGCTTACAGAAGCAAGAAATTCTGCCTTAGAATTGCAAAGGGACTGAACTTATGGATCAGTGGTGCAGAAATACAGATCAACACAGCATTCTTTGATCACCACAACTATACATTGTTATTGGGACAACAGACATTGACCAATTTGGGCATTACAACTCAATACATAGGCAACAAATGGACTATAGAGTACAACAACTTGAAGGTCCAATTACAAGTTACCTTTGAAAAACCCCAGATCACTGAATTTCTGTGCAAACCTATTGAAACAAATATTAGTAAAAACAAATGGTTAAAAAATGACCAAAAAACACGGCTAGTTGAAGTCAGAGTCATATGACTCCAACATAGTGGGTGATTCAGATGACTTACCAGAAGCTTCAGGCTTTGAACACAAAATTGACACAGGAAATGTGCGTCCCATCACATTCAGATTTTATTGGCTCCCGCAATCTAAAGAAGAATTTGTTAAGAAGGAGATTAACCAATTACTCAAACAAGGACTAATCAGACCCAGTTTCTCACCTTGGGCATCTCCTCTAGTAGTTGTCCCCAAGAAAAGAGGCAAGCAAAGAATGTGCGTCAACTATATCCCTTTGAATAAGGTTACTATTTGCAATAATTATCCATTACCTTGTATATCCAATATCCTGGTCTCTTTTGGAGGTGCTCAATGGTTCTCCAACATTGACCTCTTCAGCGGCTTCCATCAAATCCTAGTACGGAAAGAAGATCAACCTAAAACAGCATTTGTTAGTAAGTGGGGACAGTTAAAATATACCAGAATGCCTTTTGGATTAAAGGGCATGCCACGCACATTCCAGAGGATCATGAACAATGTGTTTGCAGGACTCATCAGCAATTTTGTCACTGTCTATTTAGATGACATTACCATCTATCCAAAGACCTTTGAGGAGCACTTAGAACACCTAAAAATCTGTTTAGATAGGATTAAAAAGGCTAACCTTAGTGTTAATGCAGAGAAATCAATCCTTGCAGTTCAAGAACTCAAACTCCTTGGGCACATTGTAGACGTGGAAGGCAAACACCCAGACCCAGACAAAACCAAGGCAATTAGCAAATGGCCCAAACCCACAAATGCAAGTCAGGTCAGATTGTTCCTAGGAGTTGTCAGATATTACCATCAGTTTATACCAAACTATAGTAATATTGCGGCCCCCTATTCAACCAAACGCACAAAGACAAGGAGTTTAACTGGAGCCTAGAAGAAGAAAAGGCTTTTAATAAAATAAAAGATATCATTGCCTCTGAAGCTGTGCTCATTTACCCAGACTTCTTGAAGCAATTCCACGTCTTCTCAGATGCCTGAAAAGATGCCATAGGAGCCGTTCTATGCCAGGAGGTAGAAAGGAAATTCAAACCCACAGAGTACATGTCAAAGAAGTTCATAGAAGCAGAATAGAACTATTGCATCTATGATAAGGAAGTACTAGCCGTTGTCAGAGCCCTAGACAAATTTTGTTATTCTGTGCTAGGACATCCACTTACCATCCACACAGATAACATTTCAGTATGCTTCATAGCCAACAGCCTAGGCACAAACTCAAGGAGAATCTGCTGGTTCACTGACCTAATTTATTATGACTTTGACATACAACACGTACCTGGAAAACAGAACACAGTAGCTGGCAGACTATACAGGCATTTTTCATTACTCACAGAGATGGCAGCCTACAAAACCAACTTGCAGAAGTATGTGGACATCACCACCAGGAAAATGCACCCAAAGTCCAGAGAAGACATCTCAGAATTCATAAAAAAACTCCCTAAAATTTACATGAGTAAACAAAGAATTGTTTAGAAAGACGGATAGTGGGTTAAAAATGGTACCTACCAAAGACAAAAGAGTAGCAATACTCAAGGAAGCTCATGACAGGAACGGACATTTTGGCCAATGCTCAACAGTAGAACGGCTCAAAGCAACATACTGGTGGCCAGGGATGTACAGTAAAGCCATTGAGCATGTTGAGAGATGTCAACCCTGCCAAAGATTTAGTAAAAGAATAGAACACGCAAAACCAATAGTACCTATTGTAGTGGCCAAGATGTTTGACCTTTGGGGCATCAACTTTGTGGGACCCTTGCCAACATCAAAACATGGAAACAAGTATGTGTTAGTAGCAAATGAATACTATTCAAGATGGCCAGTGGCAGCCGCTTACCTGGACAACACAGCACTTACTGCTGCAAAAATTCTATACGAGGAAATTATGTTGCAATTTGGACCACCAGAAACAATACTGACAGATCAAGGAACACACTTCCAAAACCAGATGATTACAGACCTGACTAAAATTTTTAGTATCAAACAAAGATTTGCAACAGCATACAACCTGTGCTGCAACAGAATTACCAAAAGATTCAACAAAACTCTGGTACAGACCTTGGAGGAATCCACCAAGTATCAACCCAGCACATGGGAAGACGCCTTACCCGCAGCATTGTGGCATTACAGAACCAAGGCTCACAAAACAACACAACTGACACCATTCAAAGTAATGTATGGTGTGAAACCACCAACAATCTGACCTGACATCTTACCTGAGACAAACAACGCAGCCAACCACAGACAGGTGGCCAGGACTAAGGCCATGGAAGCCATCAAAAGAAAGGCTGACAAGATAGAAAGAACACAAGAGGAAGCCCAATTCAACTTGCCTATATTCAAAATAGGTCAACACGTGTTGAAATTGAAGAAAAGCTTAGCAAACAGTCATTCAGGAAAGTTTAGCACTAAGTGGATAGGACCCTTCACCATCTATCAACTAAGCAACAACAATAATTACTATCTCAAAAATCAAGAAGGTGTTCAATTTATGCAACCAATCAATGACGCCCATCTGAAACACTACTGCAAATAGTTTAGTGGCAGAGTGTGATGCCAAATTTGATTTGTCATCAAATATCAAATATTGAATGCATTTCTGAAACCAATATATAAGTCCCAATCAATTGCAATAAAGCTTACTGGATTATCTCTAAATTATTTCAAATATCACATATCTGTAAATTGGCATTACAATGTTAAGGAGCTTCTCTCACTTGTTAGCATCAGTTATTTTGCAGACAATTGAAAGAATTTTAGAGAATAGTGTTTTGGTTTATTCAATTTTTAAATTTTATTTAAAAATTTATTATGGCCAAGCCCAAACACAAGCACCAGACCTGGAGCCAAGCATCCAGACAACATAAATCCTCCTCATCTGAGGAAGAGATAATAGAAGGACTCATCATCCCTGACTCCTGGGAGGAGCAAACAGACACACATGAAACTGAAGAGATGGAAACAGAGGCCACCCTGCCTGCCCCTCCCAACACAGCAACAAATACACCCACAGAGACAAGTTTAATACTAACCAAGCAGCCACCCCCCCTTGCAGAAGAAATTTATCTCTTAGCCCCAACAGACAAGCTACAAGTACCTGCAATAGCAGACCACAAGGTAGATCAGGTAGCCTGCAAAACACAAAAGGAGCCCCCACCCAGCTTTCCAAAGCCACAATAGAGATCATAGAAGGAAAAGGTATCTCAGAAGAGCAAACTAGAGTATTGTGCAACCTCTCCTTTAATATCTCTGCTATCCTAAGATGGCACAAAGCAGGGTTCACGCCCGCTGAGGCCAACACTTGGGAAAACAAAGGCTTTTTGTACCATGCAGCAATATACTGGAAGGAGGCAGAGATCCCCCTAGAATGGGCCTCACTAATGCAGAAGCTCAACATTCAAAGTAGTGAAACACTCAAATGGACGGCCCTAGCCAAACATCAAGTGGAATTAACCCAAGCAATCAAAGCAAAGCTCCCACTCTCAGCAGCAAAAGAATGGAGGGAAAGTGGTTTCAACCTCTACAAGGCTACAGAATATTTTCTGGCCTTTGTCCCAGTGAAATATGCTAGCGTACCGAGAGGACTGAACTTACTCACAGATATGTTAACTATATTCTTTGATATTTTCTCCAGTGAAGGAACAGCCATGAGCTGGGCCGCAAGTGGAATGACTATTAAACAGGCCAAAGCTTGGAGAGCAATGGCCTTTCAACCTGATAAAGCAATTGAATGGGGAAACCAAGATTTTGCCCCCAAGGAAACCCAAAGATGGGCCTTTATTGGAATCAGCTCAGTAGATGGTAGAACCCTAAGAGAAGCAAGATGGAACCCAGATAGTGTTCACCTATGGGGACCTTTCAAAAGCTGGACACCAGAAATTGCAACCAAATGGAAGTCAAACGGATACACCCACAAAGAAATGAAATACTGGCCGGGCATCAATAAGACTATGGTAGAGGTCCGCTCTTGGCAAGCAGCAGGAGTCACTACCCAACCCCACAAAACCCTTGACAATAGCAGGATCTCCCTCCCAGAATGTGAAAAGTGGAGACATGTCACATCCCTAGCAGAGGTGGCAATATGGATAGCCAATGGCTTCACTCCCACAACAGCCACACAATGGATGGAGAACAAAGTCTTTCCTGCAGACGCCGCATTCCTAAATGGCAAACTTTCTCCCTCTGATGTAGCCAGATGGACCAAGGAGGGAATACAAGCAGATCTCATCCAAAGATGGAGAGACTTGCTCCCTGACCCAGTTGCTGCAGGACTGTTCTTGAGAAACAAGTTCTCACCAGAACAAGCAGCAGAATGGTACAACATAGGAGCCAGTGTTCTCAGAGCAGACATCTTCAGACAAGGATGATGGAACCTGGTGACAGTAGTCAACTGACTACACACCAACAGGCTGATGTACAGAGATAAAAACAAATACATCCACCCTGCCATTAGCCCGCACAAGCAATTGAATGGAAGCTAAACAACTTCTCTGCCACAGAGGCAGTACCATGGGCATCCATTCAAGTACAGATCACTCTGGCCTCATCACTTTGCAATATGAAGATCCTCCCAGCAAAGGTATCTGAATTTTTAGATAACAAATACACTCTAGATGAATCAGTGGATATGATAGTTAAGAAGATCCCACTAGCAAAAGCCCCCCCCCCCCTAAAAAAAGCAACCAATAAAGAAAAAATATGACATATAGCAAATGTGTACGGTGAGGCTTGGAGACCAAACTCACCAAAGAAGGTTTCATCCCATACAAGGAATTCCTCAGAGAACACACAGCTCAAGGCAACCCCTACAAAAACAACCCTAGATCAACAATAAACAATGCAATATGAATCTACGTCAATAACCTTACAAAAGGAACTATGAAACAATGCAAGGAAGCAATATATGAATCCCTAGACATTCAGTTCCCAACTCACCAAGTAGATAGCCACTGGTCAGTAACGGATAGATATTTGGACATAGGCTTTGAAATGGCTGAAATAAGAGACAAAGCTCTGTCACTTGAAATATATCATAAAGGATTCCCCCTAAAGATTGAAGCCACAAGATTGAACAAAACGCAAGCAAATTGGGTGACGTTCACCAACTTCCAACTAATACAGACCGGTAATGGGTCTGAGAAGCCATAGTTACAGGTTTGTATTATTACAGAGATATAATAGATACTATGGTAGAAGGCGCTGATAAAGAAAAATGCATGCGCCCAAAAACTATTCACGTGCTCTTAGACATGGCCCCTATTGCCAGAAGTAGAGGAGTCACACTCCCCCGCTTCATCTGCCTCCCTGGATGCACTGATACAGTCACTTAAGTAGAACCCAAATCAGAACAACCAGCCTGCAGATTCTGCTACCAGATGGGCCACACAGCATACCACTGTATCCACAGAAAAGGAGTCCACAACAGCAAGATAGACCAAGACAAAGACAACAGAGTGACAAGAGTCAAAGGAAAAGTCTTCCTGAGACCTAAACCCAAGTGGTGGCTCCCAACTGAGGTCACAGAGATTTTAGATATGAAGGCTATTGAGCAAAAGATGATAATAAGACACGCTGAAGACAAAGCAAGAGTCAAAGGTTTAACCAACAAGGAGGAGACAGAGGACCACAACAATCCTACATCCTCAAAGATTGTGCACATTGACAAAGAACCCCCAGTAGAAGAACAAACACACCACCAGGACTCATCTGATTGGGTTAAAGCAAACTCTTGCCCAAAGAAGACCCAAAAGAAACCCACAAAACAGGGGAAGCCTAAATCCCCACCCCAAGCTAGTAAAGGGGAAGGCAAACCTGCCTTCAAAATAAACGTGCCCAAGAGCCAGACAAAGCCCAACCCAAAAAAAGGTAACCCCATCCTGGTCCCAGGTGAGGGACATGGGATGGCCACCAACTTTTCTGCTTCTCAATTCTCATCCTATAAAAAATATAACCCTTCCGCCAGCCTGACCCCCATTTTGTCTCAAGGAATACACTGCAGCTTCTGGAACCCCAAAAAAGATACTGAAAACAATCCTCATACCAGTGGGTCAGGCAGTAGTTTATAATGTATATAGGAACCACTAACGCGCGCAGCATGGGCAACTGGGCTACCCGCGCAAAAAAGATGCACCACTACAAAAAACAAAAACAAACATAGATGTCCTTGTTATCTCTGAAATCCAGGGATTTAACACATCCAAATACTCCCCCCTAAACACTGATCCTCTCCCACCCATGGTACCAACAGGTCAATCTACAATCCCTATGGGGAACGCATGTTGCCATCATGGCACTTAAACCTTATATAAACCTGGAGCTCCTAGAATCCTTTAAAGACAAAAGGATTCTTATAGCTAGAGCTACAAACACAATAACAAAGAAATCTCTAAGGATGATTGGAGTGTATATCTCTCCACAATTTGATGAAAGCAAATCCCAATGGGAAACCTTGAACAAGATTAACATCATAAACAACACGGTGATGGCTGGAGATTTCAACACGTGGACCAATAAACTACCTGAAATCTTCCCCCAAGAGATAAACCACACTACAAAGGGGCAAAAATGCTCCACTTCATGACACAAAAAGGTTTGATGTTAACGCTGGATGACAAGGAAGACAGACTCACAATTCTCACAAGATGGGCATTTGACATTGATGACACACCAGTGAAAGGGAGCTGGCTAGACTACATCCTGATATCCAGAGCACTAGCACAACTAAACATCCTGTTCCACTGTGCTCACGTTGTTGGTGAGCAACCACGTGATAGTGGTTGTGAAGATAGAAAAGCCAATGCTAAAGAAAGATAAGACATGGTCCATAATTCCCGCTACATTACATGACATTGAATGGGTAAGACATATGGGAAAAAATCTCCAATATCATTTCAAATTTAAAAATAGAAAACAAAACAAAAAGATGGTAAACAATAAAATCAATTATTAAAAAAGACATCAGAATATGAAAAGAAATGGAAAGCAAAAAGAAACAAAAATAATTGAGGCTGAGACACTAATAGAAAACATTGCTAATAATGGCCCCCCAAAGGCACGCAAGATAATAGATGGTTTAAAAATTTTCAAGATGCAACAAAAAACCTAAGAAAAATACAACATAAAGAGGAAGCTATTACAAGGACAAACACTACTTTCAAATTTCAATGCCTCCTAGGATCTACGGCTAAAATTGGTCTAGCAGAACTTAAATTTACCAAGCTCTGCACCTCTATCACCAAACTATCTGACAAGCATGGTACCACCACATCTGATCAAGGAGAGATGGCCTCCATAGCAGCAGACTTTTACACAGAACTATTTGCCAAAAGCAGTACCTGCGCCCAAGCTAAACAAGAATTGTTCTACCTGGTAAGCCCAAACCTGATAAAGTTCTCAAACCATGAGGCCAACAGACTGATCTTGCCAATCACAAAAGGTGAAGTACAACAAACCCTCAAGGAAGCACCTAAAGTAAATTCCTGGGCCCAGACTACATACTGGTAGACGTATATAAATAACTATTGGCCTTTCTCTGCAACAAACTAGTGGACCTATTCAACCACTGCCTGGAACACAGGGCCCAGATCCCAGGGGGTAATATAGTAAATATATGCCTTATTTTCAAGAAAGGCGACCCCAAGAGCCTAAAGAATTGAAGGCCCATTAGCTTGTCTAATGCGGACTACAAACTCCTTATGTAAATTCTATTGGACTGACTGATAAAGATAGCCCCTAGGAGCATCCACAAAGACCAAAAAGGATTCATCAAAGAAAGATCTATTTGGGAGAATATCAAAAGCGTCCACAATATCCTTCAACATCCAACCCAACAAGCACCAGGCCTACTAATGTTTCTTGACATGGAGAAGGCCTACAACAGAGTCAACTGGGTCTTCCTCAAGGACACACTTAGACTAGTAAAGATCCCTGAACTCTTTATTACCTGGATAACTACCCTGTACAAAGACCTGTCTGCACAAATTATCCTTAACAGAGATCTGTCTGACCCCATCTCCATACAACAGGGACTTTGCCAGGGCAACCTGATGTCTCCCATACTCTTCAACTTTACATCCAATTTAGTACTGGCAGCAGAAGATCACAACATTGACAGAATCAAAAATCCTGGCCAAAACCCACTGAAATCCATTGCCTTCACTGACAACACAGTTTTTGGACTATCATCCACGGAAGACACCCAAACCCTTAGTAAGATCATATCCCTGTAAAAAAGGTGTCAAACTCCAAGGTGAACGCAGGGAAAACAGTAGTGATAAAAATAGGGGAAGGCCCCCTACCAACACCAACAGGGTACACCCTCAACACAGAAGACACAGTCTTCCGTCATCTGGGTGTATTATTCTCAAAAACTGGTATTGCATTACTGGATAACAAAACAAAAAATTATGTCAGACCTTGTGACAAGGATGGTGAAATGGAAACACTGTTTGCTCAACCTCAAAACAAAGATCCAGGCTTTAAATGTCTTCATATACTCTAAGCTTTGGTACCTAGCCCACATTATTTCCTTTTCAAAATTATTTGAAAAAAGGTGGACTCTATCACCTGTACTTTCCTGTGGGGAAAAGCATCTGCAGCCCCCATCAAGATGGACTATCTTTGTGCCCCAAAAAAAGCAGGGGGCCTACGCCTACTTAATGTAGCCAACAAAGCCAGAAAGATCTGGTTAAAAGGTTTCCTAGCAGCAGTAGAAGCCTCCAAAAGATTACTGGCCCTTGGAAGGGCAACAAACTGGATGCTATCCATGGAATCACAATCCCCAGTCACAAACTACTCACTCCGCCTGTGGATGTTAACACACCCAGGCCTAAGAGCCAACATAAACTCAGTGGACTTCTGGAAGGAGTTGTGGCAAGCAACAAAGCAAGCCCAATGGAAAGTCAAAGAAGCAGACCCTGAAGAAGAAAACAACACGAAAATCCAGGCCCTTAAGTCAAAGCTAGATGCTGAGACCAACAAATACACAAAAAAGAAGATCTTGACCAAGCTTGTGAAAATTCAATATCCAACCTTCTGGAAGAATACTATGACAACCTCAAAAAACTTCAACATAATTCAGAAAAAAAACCCTCCTGGAGAGAGACCAAAGCTGGTCAAAGACTGGACTAAGGAGGGAGAAGATTTATCAATCCCACTGAGAGATAAGTTTGAACTGATGAACTCCAGACTGGTCAGCGCCTCCCAACGGGCCACAACATGGCGTGTCATGAACAGGGCGTATAGGAACAACAAGAAATGCAGCCCCTCATATCCATAAAAAAGATGTGAACTATGTGGTGCTACAATGGCAGGAGTAACCCACAGGTGCTTCACATACCCACACTCCAAAGCAATATAGAGAGAGATATACTCAAGCCTGGAAATAAGTGATCATTTATGGTGCCATCCAAGCAAAGGCATCTTTTTCTGTAAATTGCTGCATTCCACCCCACCCCAACTGAGAGTGATCCTTTTCCACTCTGCCATATGGAAGATCCACCAGACAAGGAAAGCAAAAGTAACCCAAAACAGAACTAGTACCCCACAGCTATCCTGCCTTGGCTTCAAAGCCTTGGTTGATAAAACTCTGGAGAGGATCTCCAAATTTGGCAAGACAATCCCAGGAGGCAAGCGTCAGATAGCATCTCTCTCCAAGTCAATGAGCAAACTCTTTCACAACTTTTCAACAGGCAGACTAGCCTTCAGCTGGTCTCTGACTCTTAATCCTTACCAAGGATGAGCTGTTTTTTTCACCAGGCGCTCTTTGTGGATACCCCCACCCACCCAATAAAGAAATTTCTTGGTTCTTAAAAAGTTGGTCTAGTTGTATGATTCCTCCTTTGGATGGAGGAGGTCACAGGTTCAATTCCTGTAAGAGCCCTTTTTTCAATTTTTACATTTCAGTTTTTTATTCTTTATCCAAAAACTTGGTTAAACGGAAAATTGTAATTTAATTTTGTTTTTTAGCACACTTTTTAAATCTGATGATTAAATTATAAATCTTGTCAGTTTTTTGGCCATAAATCAACCTAATGAAATTATTTAAAAAAATTGAAGCAACCTATATTTTTTAATAATTCATTGATTCTTTGAGCCCAAAAACAAATATATTTCTTTAAATACACGAATTTTTGCAAGATTGATAGATGAACCAGAGATCACATCATAGTTGGACTAAAAACATTTTTGGTTATGATATGCATTTGCTTTTTTATAAAATTTCCATAGTTTGTCTCAAATATAGTGATATATTTATGAGCAAAGATACATTATGATATTTTCTTTGTTATTTGAATCCACATCAGAAAACATTTTTATTCATGACCCATTGAAAATAAACCTAATGATTCATAAAAATGTACATATAAATTCAGATAAATGCATTTTAAACTCACTATAATGACATAATACTCTTAATATTTAAATATTTTAGTTAAAAACTTGATCTTTTCAAAGCATACACAGGGAAAATTGATATTTACTCACATTATATATAGTACACTATAGAATCAGAACCTGATGGGAAAATTTTGGGATTGTTGAATCCAACATGCATGAGTTGCAATTGGAAATGTGAGCAACTTGGCTCATTCAAAAATAAAAGATTTAATAAAATCAATCATTTGATTTGTCCCTTTTGATCTATTTAAATTTTCACTTCATTGTGAATAAAAAACTCAAAAAAGGAAAGATAAATATTCATAGCCAATCCGGTGATTTTTAAAAAAAATATGCTATCAAACTTTTAAAATCCAGCTTGCTAATTAGATCAAGCATATTTCTTGTAGTTTTTAATAAAACTAAACCAATACAGTAGTTTTCAAACCTATTGATATAAATGTAAAATCTCAGTCTAAAAACTTATACAACTCAGTCTAAAAACAAAATCGAAGTGGATCCAAATCTATTGAAATTTAATATAAATTCCTTAATTTTTGATTTTGTTTTTAGACTGAGTTGTATACGTTTTTAGAATGAGATTTTACATTTTTCTCAACAGGTTTGTAAACTACTGTAAATTCAGAACCTAAACGTAAAAATGCAGGATTGTCAAATCCTTGGTCCAAATTTTGAATCACTTTTGCAGGCAACTCAGCTGAGTGAAAAGTAAATATTAAATAAAATTA